>CM037088.1:3358316-3533317 GCA_020916435.1 Oxytropis ochrocephala | reverse complement strand
GAAGCCACATGCATTGCCAACAACTCCTCCAATTAACCCTCCTGGTGATCTCCCTGCAAATTGTCGTGCCCAGACTTCTGGATTTGGTGTATCAGCCCCAACGGGCAGGCACTGAAATCAGTCTTGGTTAGTGATCTGAACTGCAGCTTTCCGTGTGTATTCTCTCTACTGCTCATATTTAATTTTAGGCATTTCTTAGGTGTAAGACAGATAAAAGAATAAAAGAAGAGAATCAGAAGGGTAGAATGAAAGAGAGGAGGAAAGAGTCGTATTGCAAAAACAGTCTACAGAGAGAACCAACATAAAGTAATTGGCTACACTTGAGTAGTGAATCATCAAATAGTAATTAAACACTAACACAATAAACAAAGTAGTGAAACTAATAATGGACAAACGTAAGAAATCTGACTTGGATTACGCTTTTTATATGGTGCAAGCAAGACTAATGAACTATGAGAGTATAGTATGCAGAGTGGGGTGATTCTAAGGCCAAAGTCGTAAAATATACTGTAAACCTGCCATGTTGCAATCACAGATTAAAAGAGTTACATGAACTGCATGTATACTAATTTCTGGCAATAAACCTGACAGCGAGCAACAAATGAGTGAATTGCTCATATTTGAAATTTAAGTAAAATTTTGTAGCTATGAAGTTACAGACATGACATATATAGACACGGATATTGGACATACACAGTACACAGTTGCAGATACACCGGTTTATTTTGAATTTTTGAAAAATACAAGAATTGAACACACCGAGGACATGTATTAACTCGAAGTGTCTCATGCCATATAGTTTTGTAGTTCTCTAAATAATATTATATCAAGTAAATTGTAGTTATTTGTCTGGTGTTTGGTGTTTTACTGTACGCCTGCATGCGTGAACGGTAGTTTTTTCTGTTAGGTTCCATGTTATTTGTAATTCCTTTCTGACTCAGTAGAGGAAAGATCTACTCGTGTGCTATTGTGGTGTTAGAAATCGACTAATTATTTTCTAAATTCCTTTTATTTTTCATTTGCAGTCAATGCCGTGCCTTGTAGAATTGCTTTCGAGAGCGGCAAAGAACACCATTTATGCTTTCTAGCAATGTCTTTAGGAATATCTGGCTGGCTTGTTCTTGCTGAAGAATTGCATTGCAAAAGTCCCGTGGGGTTGTTCGGGTGGTACGATCTTTGGCTGGGTGCAATGTATGTATTGTTGTCCACTAATTTGCATCTTAATTTCAAGTCAAGTCATTAGGTTGGTTACTAAAAAATTATTTCTTGCAAAATTTATAGATCCTGCCAAATTTGGTTTGTTATTCAATTTGTATCTTTTGGCTGGTTACTAAAAAAATATTTCTTGGCAAATTTATTTTCAGCTTAGGGGAATAAATAACACTCAATTATTTAATGAGTAAATATTTTTAGACTTACACTCAATTAGTTAATGAGTAAATATTTCACATACAGAACCAATAAATGTAATGTAGTTTGAAAAATTCTTATAATTATTTTAAGTTTGATTATATAATATGCTTACGATTAATATTTCTCTCATTGTTTATAGCCCAGGATTGATGACAAGCATTCAACATGGTTACACTTATGGATCCGGTCGTCCCTTCTTTACCCTTTATAGATCCTGCCAAATTGAATAACTATGAGAAATTAAAACAAAAGGTTTGGTTGATGGTAGATGGACATTGGCGTTACGGATGAGGAGTCTTGCCAGTCTGCTTTAGTGATGATTACCGAAGAGATCAATTTTCTGAGTGACGAGGTTCATAGAAGACTAAATTCTTTGCTCAACTTTGAACCTGATTTATCAAGCTCGCCTGTATGCCTCCCGAGGATTCCTCTCCGTATAGAACACCTCCCAATTTGCTGTAAGTTATTTGGCTTGGTTTATGATGATAGATTGTTTACTTATAGGGTGATAAAATATCAAGTTTCTCCACCCTTTTGTATATGCCCCAAAATACATACCAGATTTTAGATTAGTAACTTGGTTAGTGTCATTCTTTTGTATACTTGCTCTTTTCTTGACTTGATCTGTAAAGCTTCAACTATGCTCCAATGTTTTAGCACCTCTAGCCCAGGTCTAGATCTATTTTTTTCCTATTACAAGCAAGCTTTGGAGCACGTAAATTTGAGGGAACCTCAAAGAATGTTTTTCTTCTTTTCCGTTTATTTTTCTCGCTTTGGAATGATTTTTATTTTGTATGTAATGTGTTTTGATGCTAATTAATTATATGCAACAATACAAACTTGTTCTTTCTTCCTCTATATCGCTACCAAAGATTTTTGGTAAATGTTAGTATGTTACACTATATCCAAATCCACTAGTCGCCTAATGGTAAACTGAAGGGTAAAATTGATAAGAGGAATGCTGTTTATTATAAAAAAATTCGCACTAACAGTAAGTAGAAACATTGACAGGTTGGTTTTAAAAAATAAATAGTGACTATGTGTGGATTTACCAGAATCAAAGATTGATGGAGCCAATCAAGAAGTGTCGTTCAACTTTCCTTCTTTATGGCACCTAAGAGTATCATTAAGACCCCTCACTAGTCACTAAGATCTAAAGGTTTCTTTGGGGAGGGGCTAGGAGTAAATTTTTTGAAAATAATCAATATTGTTCTTAGTTCTATAATGCAAGTGGAAATGAGATGACTTCATGAGTCAAATGTGTTTATGTAGGGATTGGATACTTTGGAAATAAGTAGGAAAGATTCAATTTGGTAGAGGGATATTGTGCTAACTGAGAATAAAGATATTTTGGACTCTAATGATTCTCTTCCAACATCAACAGTATTTTAGGTTGGAAAACAAATTGCTTTTTGACAAGAAAATGGATTGAGGATAGAACATTGAAAGACCTGTTCCAAGAATTATATTTATTGCTGCTAATAAACCTACAACCATGACCGAGATGGGCTTATTTAATAGGGTAGTTGGCACTGGAAATGGCACTGGGAGGTGGAAATACTGCTTGTAGGTGTGAAGCCTAATACTGAATTGATTGAAAATGAATTGGGTTCCTTGTAAGGTTCATGGATTCACTATCAAGACATGTTATTCCATGCTAGTAATTGGTCAACACGTAGAAAATACTGGTTCAGATTTATATCTAAGACATCCAAATGGTGTGTGGAGAAACGAAGGGTTTAGATTTATGATAGTTTTAGGATGTAAGTTGATATGGGTGGTAAACCTCAACTCACTTCTGTATCGGGATGAGAGTAGTTACAAAAGACTCATACCTTAACTCACACCCCTGAAGGATATGTTTGCCACTTAGAGCTTCACCGCCTCGCTTAACGAACGGGAGAAACAGAAAGAGATTTACCTAAGCAAGAGCTATCCGGAAGAATAGCCGAGCCCGGATTGATTTGGTTTATCACCGGATCGTTCTAAAAGTGGATGCACGCAAGCAAGGAGTTAGGTGGCCGGATTGAATCAATCTATCACTCCCGTGTTGAGGGCTTTAGCGATCGGGCGCTTTGATTGAAAGCTTGACTTTCATTTGGCATTTTGAAGGCACTTTTCAGATATAAATATATATAAAGAAGTAGGGTTTGAATTGGTTATAGTTTTTGGATGGAGGTTGATATGAGTGGTAAGATTCAAATGGATGGTAGTCTTATGATGGAGTTTATTTTGAGTGATAAGGTTTAGATTGATGGTTGTATTGTGATTGTTGGTAAGGACCTCACAAGAAAAGTGCATAATCACCGACAAAAAATTTGTCGCTAATTCAAGAATTTCGCGCACGCTGCACTTTCAACAACAAAATTTTGTTGACAGAGTATTCTGTCCCTAATCTGTTGCTATACATTAGCCATTGAAATTAATCCACTAATTCAATTGAAATTCAATCCAAGCCAATTCAATTCAATTCAACTAATTTCATAATAATAACTCAATTCACAACTTACAATTCCAAACCAATTCAATTCACACAAACTATACAATTCCATAATTCTTCAATAAATCAATTTAAGCGAGATCAATTCAACAAGTACCAAAAAAGGGACCAAATTAACTTGTATAAATAATTCAACAAGTGTCGACAAGTTCACATAAACTACACTAATGTTTGGTAAACTCACCCACCTCATACATGTATGATTCATCTATGGTTCCTTATGAAAAGCAAGGATGATAGCATTAACTCCTCTTACACTGGCACCCTCCTTTATTGAGAAAAGGATGGATGATTGATTCTCCCTTAAAATGGCACACTCATTAGGAAACATTCAAGATTGTGTATAACCATTGTCACAAATCTCTATCTATCTATCTATAATTGAAAAAGAAAACTAATGTTGCATAGAAAATATAAAATGAGAGCAAACTAGTTTTATTTGTTTGTTTACATAGAATCATTATTATTAGCCAGCCCTCTAATCCCATACCTTCGAACCCCTCTCATCAATCCATTCCTCATATCCCCAAAACAAGGTTAGCTGACTCATCAGGCTCTCCTTGAATCAAAGAATGATACATTCCATCATAAAGCTTCAATGTCTTATCCTCAGAAGAAGCCTTCTCATACAACAGTTTCTGAAGAAGATGGACACGTCACACCATCATTGTTCCATGAGCCGTAAGAAACGGCGCCGTTACTTTTGAAAAATTATCCTCAACATATTGAGTTACTCCTAAGAATTTCCTGCATGGTTCCCACCCTAGGTGGACCAGTGTACCTCCTTGGATTTGACGCTATGATCTTCAACTTGTTAGGATCTCTTATTGCTTTTCCAACCATCTTGTTATCTGGCATCGCTGCCCACGTGTCAGCCAAACCGAACAAAAGACCGTACATGAATAAATGAACCTTACTAGGTTTCATGTCTTCTGGGATCACGAAAAGTGGCGTTGAGAAAATCAGACCCGTCCACGTGTCAGGATCTGATTTAAAGTACATAGCATTGTGGCGAGACCACCCATGGACTCGCCGAAGAGGAAAGCGGGGAGGTTGTTGTAAGGCTGGCTACGACGGACGTGGAGGAAGAAAGAGAGTGAGGTGGCGGCGACCTTGTCCATGTCGCCGAGGTAGCATCGGAGACCTTCGGAACGGCCGTGACCGAGGAGATCGGCGGCGAAGACGGCGTATCCCCAGGTGGCGAAGTGGATACAGATTTTTTGAAAGAGCCAGCCGGTGTCGGAGCCGTAGCCGTGAGTCATGTAGACGGTGCCTTGACTTGGTGGGGTTGGAGATTGAGAGGAGGAAGGTTTGGGTGAAGATTTTTCCGTTGGGAGTTTCGAAGTGTGATTTGGTGTTGGTTACACCTTGGGAGGTGTAGTATTCCTCTTCTGGCATGTCGCCCCAGAAATTTGGGGATTTCGATTCGGATGCCATTGGTTTGGTTCTGCGATGCGATGGCAATGGAAGCGGAATGAAGATAGAATTGAATTGTGGTTAATATAATATGGAAAAGGTAAAGTAGTAGGTGAGTGGGACCCATGGTAGTGGTGACCAAACCACAAAGTCCACTATTGTAATTGATAACGAAAGCTGCGTTGTTTGGTTGGTGCCTTTGGGTTAGGCTTAGCTTAGCTTGTCCCCATGTCAACTAGTAGTTGGCCTTGCCTCTGTTTGGTGGGTAGTAGAACTTTCGCTGTGTTTACAAAATAAATATTCACCTCGTTACACTTTATGTTAGAAAAACTATTTTTGCGCTCATTCAATAAACGATGACGCTTGTTAAAAGAATTTTGTACGCTGACTTCACAAAAAGTTTGAAAAGAAGTACAGGTCTAATGTTATTGAGGAACAAATACTAGAAAATGTTGTTGTATGTTTAAATTGAAAGGAAATTTTATTAAGAAACTTGGAGGATGGATTTTGATACATGTGTGAATACATAACCACACATTAAATACTTATGATGAAGGTCATCCGTACAATGGTAGATTAACTACGGAAGAGAAGGAGTGACTAGAATGACTAGCAATCACAATCATATTGGGTGGGGTGTATGGTGAGTAGGGAGGGGGTGTGGGAAAAGCAGTTTCCTTAGCTTTTTGGTCAATCTTTGGGCTATCACTTGTCCCATGTCATGTGGTTGGCCCGTTTGGTGAGTAGTAGAGCCTTCGTTGTTATTATTAGGTGTTAATATTCCCACCTCCCCATTTCATTTTCTCACTTAAAATACTAAAATGCTCCTACCCCATAACCCAACCAACCCCACCCAACAATAACGTACCCCACTTGAGTTTTGAGCAAATTATATGAATTTAGTTTACACGGTTAATTGACAGATTTCATAATAATGTAGACTATTTTACCAAGCTCCTCCAAAATCAAAAGAGTACTACTTACCAAGTTCCATAATCACGTCTCATCTCATTTGAATCTCTGTAACTACTACTATAGGCCATCCTGGAATTCAACTATATAATGACAGGATATCCATGATCGATCATTCACCTATCATGGGGCAACTTTATTTAATTAAAATAGGAAGACAATCAAGTAGTATGCTAAAGCAATATAAAATGCTACGATCATTCATACCTTAAACTAACGCAGAAAATCAAATCAATGAAGGAAAAAAAGAAGCATTTCCACCATTCAATCATACACCCTTTTAGGTCAAGGTAATGATGTAGAGTTTAGAAGAAATAAATAAATTTGGACCAGAAACAGTAGCATGTTTCAATTTTGTCTTGTAGTGGAGGGAGATATCTATATTTTATATTTGGTGATTATGATCATTTCATATGATATTGATTTTTTCCTTTTAAAATATTTGGTAATTATGAAGCCCTACATAATAATCATGTTTCTTCTTCAATTTCTCTAAAGTCTTTCGCAGTTACTTTGTGTATTTTGTGCCTGAATGCTTAGTTAGAGTCGTCCCTTCATCTTTTTGTAGGTGTAGCTTTGTATGCAACTACATCACAGCTAGGTGGATTTTGAGTTTTGTCTTGTGCAGATATTCCGCTCTTTTTTTCTCCAGGGCTCATACATGGTGGGTGGGCGAGTGAGATGTAGACGCAATTTGTCCTCGTATGACATATAGTTCTTCTAGGTCACAGTAGACTTGAGATTGAGAATCTCTTGTGTTTTCTCTAGAGTAGCACTGCATTTTGAGACACGCTTTGATCGAATTTTATCTCATATCCTAACATGGTCGCCGCATTAGAGGTAATTCTCCTTAAAGTTTATTTTATATGAGTGGTTTGTAGACCCTTATTGTTTGTCTACCCAAGAGGCAATGCTATATTTTCTCCCTTTGCATGGTGGTTGGACTATTGTTTTATATCGATTGAGTACTCCATTATACTCGACTTTATATGATATTATGTTTGTTTTTAAAAGTAACAAATCAATCAGTTCAATGGGGTTTTACTGCTATTTCTTCTGAAGAATCAACTAAAATTTAACTATAATGATTGGCATAAACTTTAAAAAAAAAAAAAAAGAGAAGGAAAACAAAACACACACTATTATAAAAATTAGCAAGTTACAGAAACTATCCCATTTTACACCATGTGGACAATTTTCAAGAAACCCTTAATTAGTACCCAAAACCACTCACTCTATAAAGTAATTAACTTGAATACTCTTAGGCAGAAAAGAACCCTTAAACCCACTATCCCATTTCCTATCACCTTCTTTACCACCACCCCAACAAAGTCTAAAAAGTATACCCTCCTTCCTCCAAAATTAACAGTTTCTAAAGTTACTTTGAAAAATGTCTTTCAGCCATTTCTCAAACAAGCTGTTAGTCAAAAATAACACCCCACACAAATTTCCTTAACCACCCTCTCATCTACACTAAAATTCACCAAAACTCTTTTGCCACAAATCTCCTCAAATGAACCTTTGATCTTAGACATAAACATCTCTTCCATTTCTCTTTTTGCCTAGCTGAATTCATGTTAAACTCAAACTTGTTCTCAATTGATCCAAGAAACTCATTTGAAATGAGACTACTTTGACTTTGACTTTGACCTTCTATTTCTTCGTCTGCTTTCATGTTTAAATCAAGAGCGTTAAAGCTTGATTGTCTTGAAAAGTTTCCTTTATACCCTCTTCAATTTTGAGGCTTTTGATATTGGTAAATAAATCTAGTTCAGCTCTTCTCTTGTGCCCCAAGCAACTTGTCTTGGTTTCAGTTATCTGCTACAGTAACTTCATAACTGAATTTTGATTCTGTTCTTCAGTTTTTGTTGTGTCACCATTTGTCAATATGAATATCACTTGATTTGATTTCTCCTTTATGCTACTTAAAGTTCCAAACTTTCCTGTTTCATATGCATCTGAGAGATATTTCATGAACTGGGTATCAGCAAAGTCAACATTTTCTATTAAAACCACAAGCTTATGATGACTTCTTAAGGCTCCTTCAACCATTTCAGAGAATGAGACTATTGAAGTTTCTTTCTTTAGCATGTCTAAGTGAAGAACCAAATCAGCTGAACCAAAAACTGATTCAGCAATAGAAACTACCAACCTTCTTTTACCAATGGAATCATTGCCTTGCAAAAGTAACCACTTTATGTTACTTTGTTCTTTTTCTGATTTGGAATGAACTAAGGCTTTTGCTATTGAAGGAATAGTCTCAGATTGCCATGGCACATTCTCCTGCAATAGTTTACAAACATGAGCTTCTAGTTGTAGAAGTGTTGTATCAGTTAAATTCCCACTGTTTCACCTGAAGTATCATTTCCAAGACCAAGAGTTATCTTTACTTCTTTACCTTTTTCCATTCTTTCAAGAGAATCAATAAAAGGCTCTGTTGACTGCTTTTTATTATCGTTGAAATTGAACTCAATGATGCATGATTGTTGACGCCGAAATCGCGGTACAAGATTGGAGCTAGTAGTAGCTTTGTTTGCAAATGATATAGAACTTGATAAGTTATTGAGATTTGAGTTAGTCCAGTTGTTCTGAGGCTGTTTGTTTTGGTGAAGACAGTTGCATAGTCTCATTCCATTTTCTTTTCAATTCTGTTAATTCATCCTGAAAAAGTTGAATAATTTATAAGCCAATAGTAGTATTTTTTAAAATACTACCTCCGATCCACTTTATAAAAAATAACGACCAGACACATCAGTTACTCAATAAAGAAAAAATTGCTATTGTTACCTTTTTATAGTCTTGTGTGGTATGAGAGTGAAGCCAGAAAGGCAATGTTTTGTTCTGTTCTGGTATGAGAAATTCAGCTTCTTTTTCATAATTAGAGACACATTCTTCACAACAATTCAGCTTATCCTCCTGCTCCTTGTCACTAAGAAAGGCATATTATGTTATTAGTAAATAGTGTTTTGCTATGTTTTTCAAAGAAGCTCGTATTGCGTATCGTATTTGTGCATGATAGGATATTAGTAGTAATTAAATAAAACATATATAAACATACTAAGAAAGGCTCATTATGGCACTGGATGAAGCTAATTATATTAATTAAGCAAAAGATTACCTGGAAGCATGAAGAGTCAACCTGCTTAATTTCCTTTTCATCCTTATCAGAATAAGCTTGTGCTTTCTTTGGTGGAGAAAAGAGAACCTGATTGAACTCATAAGCAGACAAGAAATGTTTCTGTCTAAAACTACTACTACTACTACTAGTGTGGTGATTGTGAATGGTATTTTGATGACTTTCCTTATGGTTGTTCTCACTAGTAGAAGGTGAACAAGGAGAAGAGAAAACACCACCAGAACTATTATAACATCTAAAAACAGAATTAGGAGCTGAAACTGAAGAATTCTCCTCTTCAATATTGTTCTTAACAAGAGTGCTAGAAAATCCAGCTTCTCTCATAACCCTACTAACACTAGGATCATCAAGAATAGATATAATGAGCTGTTCAAGTTCAACTTTAACAGTAAGAAGTGATTGTTGCTGCTGTTGTTGTTCAATGGATCCTCTTCTTTGATGAGCTTGTGCCCTTTTCAAAGCAGCAATGAGAGCATTGGAAAGAGAAGGTTGAGAGTGGATTAAAGGTGTTGGTGTAGTTGGAAGTCTGTTAAGAGCTACATTGAAACAAAGCTCAAGAGCTCTACATTGAAGAGGGTGTGAGTGTGAGTGTGAGTGTGAAGAAGGTTGGTGAGGTTGAGATTTGAGACATGCTGTTGTGAAAGAACTGAGTCTTAAGGTTAGTAAAGTAGTGGCAACGTGTAGAGGAGTGAGTTGTGCATGGCCTCTCCTTCGTGCTAAGACTAGAGAATGCTTCAACACTGAAGCAGCCTCAGGTGTGAGGGTCTGCTGCAATGCACTATTTCCTGATCGCATTACTTGGATAACACTAACACCCTCTCCACCCTTTATATATATATATATATGTAGGAACCTCTTCTTCACAAACAAAACTTGTTCTTATGATCCTTCTCTTTCTCTTCTCCAAACACCAACCAAGAATGTGGAATTAACTGAAAGGGTTTGTTTCAAGGATAGATAGGAGCGTACAAGAAAGAGAGAGAGAGATAGAAAAGGAAAGGTGAAGTACCCAGAAGTATGCCTCAGTACTGCTTTCTTTATACTTGTTGTCACTCATCACTTTTCTTTTCTTTATTTCTCTTTTGTTTTAGTTTCAAGAGCCTACTTTTTTTGTTGTTGTTTTTCCACATATCTCTCTCTCTCTCTACTATATATATATATATATATATATATATATATATATATATGCAGTATATAAGAATGAAAAACTGAAGAATGCAGTGATATGAATCTACAGCAACAGCAACAGCTATAGCATCTACTTGATGATGTGCTTAGCATGCATGTTTTCTGATGCTCATAAATATATATATATATATATATATATATATATATATATATATATATATATATATATATATATATATATATATATATATAAATCATTATTTTTTGTAATATATGCACAATTAATTGCAACAGTTCCTCCAATATATTATATATTAGCTTCATGTCTCTTTCTTCACGCCAATCCTTGTAGAGGTAGACAGAGAGAGAGAGAGACGGTATTTTTATTTTATTCCACATTTGGTCAAAAAGCATTCCTCTGTCTATTGCATTATTCACCCTCCTCAATTCTGCAATACTACTGCAACTACATTTTGTTTTAATCTAATTACTCAAAACTAACTAGGACTATCTATCTCCATCGCATTTATTTTCTCTTTAACTAACTTTGGCTATGTTTGCTTTCTTTTATTCTTTTCATGGTTCTCATTGGTCAACTTTTTTTATAGATACGTTGCCTATTTTTGGCGCGCCGGATTAGACATAACTTTGACCACGTAGTACTGTATATTCAAACATTTGGGTCCTCAGACACCTCCTATAGTCACATTATTAGTTTGACTATTGCAAGCTTTGAAGCTTGATACTCCCTCCTCCAGACTCATATATATATATATATATATATATATATATATATATATATATATATATATATATATATTTTGAAGTGATGTGGCAATCCACAGTTTCTGGTTTTAGCCAAATAAGCGCGTACACGTGTCGATCTCGGGTTGGGCGATTTTGAACTTCTGGTTAAAAATCGTTGAAAGCTCGCTTTTGCTTGCCAAAAGCTTCGGTTTGATTCGATATATAGTTTCATGTTCTCATTTCGCGAACAATCAATCAGAATCCATAATTGGGTGTGTGTGAGTGATATACACGGAAATTAGGGTTCGTGGAAGTGAGGGGTTGAATCAAATGGGTGTTTCAATATCTTGTACA
Source organism: Oxytropis ochrocephala (assembly GCA_020916435.1). Taxonomy (NCBI): domain Eukaryota; kingdom Viridiplantae; phylum Streptophyta; class Magnoliopsida; order Fabales; family Fabaceae; genus Oxytropis; species Oxytropis ochrocephala. Next base: position 3,521,651 of record CM037088.1, on the reverse strand, counting down.
ATTGAATCTTGGATCATGAAATGCAATCGAATTAAGTTGTTGCTTTAATTTCGCAGGTAGATATCAATCGATATCGAACCGGTGAACAATTCTTGCGTGTGTTATGATTAATTGTCTTGATTTACGCTTATCCCCAAATTCATCGCATTAGGTTCTTAATTGGGAATTTCGGAATTGAACGATTGAGTACCAAATTGAGTTCATAGATTGACTAATTAGGTAATCGCGATCGTGTTCGAACCGAGTGTTGTAAGAAATTCACTTATCTTGGGTCCCAATTCTCAACAATTGGTATCGTGAGCAACGCGTTGAGGAATTGTCCATGGAAATGACGAAGTATAACATTGAGAAGTTGGTGGCAAGAATGACTTTGGTCCGTGGAAGATGAAGATGCGTGCAATGCTAGTGCAAACAAGGTTTCGAGGAGGCTCCGGAAGGGAGGATAAACCGCCGTAAACGTTGGACCGTGGAAAGAAAAGAAGGAGATGATGAACAAGGCCTACGTTGCTATTATCCTTTGCTTAGGAGACAAGGTTCTTAGAGAGATATCTAAGGAAAATCTGGCCGCAGCCTATTTGGCTAAGACTTGAAAGTCCGTACACGACCAAGTCTTTCGCAAATAGACTCTACACCAAGCAAAGGCTTTACACTTTCAAGATGCAACTGGTACATCTATTGTAGATCACATTGATGAGTTCAACAAGTTGATCTTGGATCTTGAGAATATTGATGTAAAGATTGATGATGAAGACCGTGCCTTATTGCTCATAAGATCTCCGAATAGCACGTATGATATACTCACTGATACTCTCATCTATGGAGAGGAATCAATCACTCTTGAAGAGGTTCAAGCCGCCTCATGTCAAAAGAACATCGGTCAAGAAGAAGGACAACAAGGAGAATGATCAAAGTGAAAGTCTTATGGTTAGAGGAAGACTGATAAAAGAGAAGGAAAAGGTAAAAATAGGTCTAGATCCAAATCTAAACCTAAACACAATAGATGCTACATTTGTAATAAGGAAGGACATTACAAGAACAAATGTCCAGAGAAGAAGAATGCCAAGAATCAAAAGAATGATGACGAAGGAAGTGCATCCTTTGCCTCGATGGCTATGAAAGTCGTGGAAGTTCTTATTGCCGCAGAAAATGAACTCAATGACAAGTAATCACCGAGTGCAATGATATCCGGGCAATAGATTCAAAGATACTCTTATCATATGTATGGATACGAGTGGATGCGAGGTGCTTGTTGTCGCAGTGGTATGATGGTAGTGAATCAAATGCAACTCATCGAGGCTAAATGCATTGATGATTGGGCAATGGATTCGCATGCTCATATCACATGTGCCACGTAAGGGAATGGTTCATAGACTACAAGCCTTACAATGCAGGACATGTTCTCATGGGAAATCACATAGGTCGCAAGGTACGTGGAATAGCACCGTGAGACTCGGGATTGATAGATGGCACGATAAAGCTTTCTACAAATGTGAGACATGTTCTCGACCTAAGAAGACCACTTATATCATTGGGAATGCTTGAAGATGCAAAGTTATAGTTTCAAAGGTGAAAATGGCATACTCAAGGTCATGAAAGGATCTAGAGTAGTAATGAAAGGTGAAAGGAAAGGTAACAAGCTCTACATACTCCAAGGCAACATCGTCACAGAGAGGTTAATGCTGCGCACTCTCAATCAGTTAGCAAGACACTCATATGGCACCAAAGGCTCTGCATACGAGTTGAGAATGGCCTCAAGGAGATGGAGAAGCAAGGATTACTAGGTGGTGATAAGGCAGAGCAACTTGAATTTTGTGAACACTGTGTAATGGGGAAGCAGACAAGAGTGAAGTTCTCCACAGAATACACAAGACAAAAGACAAGCTTGGCTACATTCATTCGCACTTTGGGACTCGCTTTCGACACCAACTCATGGTGGAAAAGGTATGTCTTAACTCTTACCGATGATTACAAGAGGAAAAGTCTGGATTTACTTGTTAAAAACAAAAGATGAGGCATTCAACTCATTTGTTGAATGGAAAAAGAAAGTAGAAAATCAAACCGGTATGAAGGTTAAAGCTCTTGGATCGATAATGGACTTGAATTTCGTGAATGATGAGTTTAATAGATTTTGTAAGGATAATGGAATCTATAGAAACATGATCAGTTAGGGAACTCCACAATGTAATGGACTTGGCAGAAAGGTTAAATAGAACTTTGCTAGAAAAGGTTAGATGTATGTTGACTTGTGCAAAATTACCTAAAAGTTTCTCAGGGTGAGGCAATTCATATCGCATGCTACCTAGTAAATAAGTCCATCTCATCGCATTGAGCTTTAAGACTCCACAGAAATATGGACCGGAGAAACACCAAAGTTAGATCACTTGAGAGTGTTTAGTTGTCCTGCATACTGTCATACCAGAGAAGGAAAACTTGAACCAAGGTCAAAGAAAGGAATTTTTGTTGGCTACCCTGATGGAGTGAAGGGTTATAGAGTGTGGCTACCAGAAGAAAGGAAGTGTATCATTAGTAGGGATGTAGTATTCCATGAATCAAAATCGAGCAACAATAAGAGTGTGAGTGAGACACTAGAAAAGCCTGATCAGAATAGTGAGTTCCAAATTGAGGTGGAGTTACCAAATAAGAGTAAAACCAATGGTGTTGTTGAAAATCAAACTAAAAATAAAGCCAAACCTCTCAAGCTAGTTCCTGACTCTGAAGTTGATATTGATGAACCACCTAATGACTATGTGTTAGTAAGAGATAGAGTAAGGAGACAAATCAAGCCACCAAATAGACTTGGTTATGACTCGTAGGATCGCTTATGCTCTAAACACACCAAGAGTTTATTAATGAGGATCCATCAAGCTATCAAGAAGCTATGGCAAGTAAAAACAAGCAACAAGTGGTTAATCGCCATGGAAGAAGAAATGTCTTCACTACGTAAAAATGAAACATGGAAATTAATCAAGAAACCCATTTGGTGTGAAGCTTGTAGGATGCAAATGGATATACAAGCTTAAGGAAGGCATAAGAGATAATATCCACCTAGATTCAAGGCAAGGTTAGTAGCAAAGGGTATACTCAAAGGGAAGGAATTGATTACTCGGAAATTTTCTCACCGTGGTCAGCATACTTCAATAAGTGGTCATTCTGTCTCTGGTTGCCAGCAAAGATAAAATGCAATTAGAGCAAATGGATGTAAAAACAACATTTTTACATGGTATACTTGAGGAGAAAATCTACATGACACAAACCAAAGGGCTTTGAAGTAAAGGGAAGGAAGAGCGGTATGTCTTCCGCAAAAATCACTCTATGGATCAAGCAATCACTAGCAGCGGTGGTATAAGAGGTTTGATGCATACATGATAGACATAAAGTTCAAAAGGTGCAGTCATGATAGTTGTGTTTACTTCAAACAACTAAATGACAAATGCTTATATCTACCTATTGCTATATGTAGATGACATGCTCATTGCTTGCAAGCATAGCAATGAAATTGACAGACTAAAACAATTGCTCCACGAGAGTTTGAAATGAAGGATCTTGGCAAGGCAAGCAAGATACTAGGGATGGAAATCATCAGAAATGAAGCAACATCAAGTTTATGCATTTCTCAGAGAAGTTATGCACAAAAGGTAGTGAGTAGGTTCAACATGACAGGTGGAAAACCAACTAAGGTACCTCTAGCGGCTCATTTCAAACTATCAAGAGAAGATAGTCCTGTCACAGATGCAGAAAAGGAACAAATGGAGGGAATACCATATGCAAGTGCTGTGGGAAGCCTCATGTATGCTATGGTGTGTACTAGGCCTGATCTAGCCTATGCACTAAGTCTGGTAAGTAGGTATCTAGCAGAACCAGGACAGCAACATTGGCAAGCTGTCAAATATATTCTAAGGTACCTAAATGGATCTGCAAATGTTGGTCTGGTCTACAATGAAGGAAGCCAAAACTCAGGTGGAGTCGAGGGGTATGTGGATTCAGATTTTGCAGGGGATCGTGACAAGAGAGAAGGTCACTTACAAAGTTATGTGTTTACCTTGTTTGGTAATACAATAAGTGGAAGGCTTCACTTCAAACATGTGGTTGCTCTATCCACAACCAAGTGAATATATAGGGTTCTTGAGGTCATTAAGGAAGCTCTTTGGCTCAAGGGATTGATAAATGAACTTGGAGTCAAGCAGGAAAGTGTAAATGTCTTTTGTGACAATCAAAGTGCAATTCATTTGTGTAAGAATAGTGCCTATCATGAAAGAACAAAACATATAGACACTCTGGCTTCATTGGATCAAGGACATCATTGGTCAAGGTTCGGTGAGAATTCGGTAAGGTACATACAAAATTTCGTAATCCAAAGCAGATTTCATAACCAAGGTTGTTCTTTAAGCAAGTTCAAGCTTTGCTTGAATCATTTGAGTATTGGTTAACCGATTGGTGAAGAATTGAATTAAGCTTCGTGTATTAATTCGCAGTTGCATTGTGCGGTGATTGCCAAGGTGGAGATTGAAGTGATGTGGCAATCCACGCTTTCGGTTTTAGCCAAATAAGCGCGTGCCACGTGTCGATCTCGGGTTCGATGTTTTGAACTTCTGCTAAAATCGTTGAAAGCTCTCTTCGCGCGCAAAAAGCTCTGGTTTGATTCGATATATAGTTTCATGTTCTCATTTCGCGAACAATCAATCAGAATCCATAATTGGGTGTGTGTGAGTGATATACACGGAAATTAGGGTTCAGTGGAAGTGAGGGGGTCAATCAAAGTGGGTGTTTCAATATCTTGTACAATTGAATCTTGGATCATGAAATGCAATCAATTAAGTCGTTGCTTAATTCCCTGCAGGTAGATATCAACTGATATCGAAATCGGGTGAACAATTCTTGCGTGTGTTATGATTAATTGTCTTGATTTACGTTTATCCCCAAATTCATCGCATTAGGTTCTTAATTGGGAATTTCGGAATTGAACGATTGAGTACCAAATTGAGTTCATAGATTGACTAATTAGGTAATTGCGATCGTGTATCGAATCGAGTGTTGTAAGAAATTCACTAATCTTGGGTCCCAATTCTCAACATATATATATATATATATATATATATATATATATATATATATATATATATATATATATAAAAGCAATAAATAACTTTTTAGATTTATATATATAGTTTAAATACATCACTTTTTTAATGAATCTAAAAAGTAGTTTGTTACTTATATATGAGTCTAGAGGGAGGATATGAATATGATGAGAAAAATTAATCATTATAACCTATAGTTTCAAAAATTCGTAATTTCTAAAAGAAAATGGAATTTATTTATATTACAAAACTTTGAAAGACAACGGTCTAAGAGCTTTCAACTTGGAAGATACCGCGCAGATTCCAAGACTTTATGATCGATCTATCAACAGCTTTTTTCGTGAGTATGTTTATTTATAGATTGAAAAACGAAAAACAACGTGAGAAATAAATAATAAATAATATGAAATAAAAGTAAGTGTAATATTCTAATTATTTATGTAACTTACATATTCTCCGATGCATTAAAAGGAGGAGGTAAAAGAATCTGCTAGCTAATAAGGTCTTTATCTAATTTAGAACAAGTGTTTTAGTTGAGTCAAAAAAAAAAGTATTTTAGTTTGGAGTTTGTGAAAGAACATTCAACATTGTAAAGTTTCAAAGTATCATTGGAGTAACTAGTAAGTATTTTTGCCGATAATTGATTCTTGATAACGACAAAAGAAACATTAATTAACAAAAAATAAACATATAGAAATAGTTTCTCAACATTTAAACTTGAGGTTAGCTCAGTGTCGTAATCTACTCTAAGACATAGGAGTCGTCTTGGGACTCTTGGGTTTAATTTTCGCAGTAGGTAAATTCGGTGTTTCTCAATGCAAAATTTTAATCCTAAGCACAAGTATCACCTAGGTTATTACTTTGTAATTCATCAAAAGATTGCATACTGTGTAAAGGTTGGTTGTAATTTGTTTATTTTTGATTTGTTTTTGAGGTGTGTGGGGAAGGGGGCGTTTGTTGTAAATTTGAAAGTTGTTTACATCTTTTGTTGCCATTAAAAAGGAAGCACCACTAAGTAGGTAATAATGAGGCTCACTCATTTTGGGGTCATCAATACTCAGCTCAACAACCCTTTAACAAAACAAAAAAAAGAACTCAGATCAAATCATTGGAACATTATATTTGAAAAGTGATAGATCAGGAAGACAATTGGATCAGATCGGATCGGATCGATTTCTCTACTAAGAAGGAAAGGATCCCTTTATATGGATCAACTGAGTCCAATGCTGCTACTCAATGGATTGAATGATTTGGTTTGCATGTTCTCCAGCATATTTTCAACAAAGCATATGAAAGTAAACTTAGAGGAGTCATTAACCGAGACAATTTAGTCCCACATAAATTACAAATAATTACTATATATCTACTTTCTCCGTTTTAAAATAAGTGCCTTTTAACCAACACGGTATAACACAAGTGGTAGATACTTGAACTCCTTAATCATTTGGTCATGAGGTTCGATCCCTGACCGGTGCATATGGAAAAATATATCTGGTGGGAGAGGTCAACCCCTTAAATGGATCTCAGTACCTCGAGGAATTAGTCTCTGCAGTTGCGCAGTAGGGGATACATTGGTTTACCAAAAAAATAAGTTCCTTTTAAGGTTTTTCCATATAAATTAAGAAAAACAATAAATGAATAAAAGTTCTTTTGTTGTCTTATTATTTGTAAGACTCTACCTAGGTTTTTCGGTGATTAAATCTATATCAAAAAACTTGATTGGCTACGTGTAATCGACTTTGTTTCGAATCTGTGTGGTTCTCGTTTCTCAATACAGATTCACACTCAAAATTTAAACTCGAAACCTTGTGGTGGATCGTAATACGCTACCACTCGAACCAACACTTATTGATAAAAACGAATAAATATTATCGACAAATTTATACAACTAGCCTAATTATTAGCCATTGGTTCTTTTGATAACCGTATTATTGAGGCTTAACTATCCATCAACTTTGCCGATTACTAATCTCCATCAAAAACCTAGCTACCGTCTTTAGTGGAGTAACTCTTCCCGACCACGCTTTTTTTCACCCACAAAAAGTATCCATGATGGATGGGTGATTACCCACACAAATAGGTATGAGCTCATGTATGAGTAATTACCCGCAATTTTGTATGGGTATGAGTGCACTACAAAGGCACTATGCAATAACTAATTTGTTTTTATCGCTTCTCGCTCGAATAAGAGAAGGGTTTAGTAGACATGTAATCGCCAGCTTTAAATTAGTTTTACACTCACATTCAATGACACACAAATCATGAATTAAAATGAAAAATAATGAAAAGCACCTACCTTCTACTCCCTCCCTCTCTCTCTCTCTCTCCCTCCCTCCTCCCTCCCTCCTCCTCCTCCTCTCTCTCTCTCTCTCTCTCTCTGTGTGCTGCGCCCTTCTCTCTCAATGGTTGAAAAATGGTTCCTGATAATCAGAGTTTTAAGGTTGAAGATGACCCAGAGACCAATTCGTCCCAAAACGCTCAGGGGCTAATTTGTCCCTTTTTTAAAAAAGATTTATAATTTTGTAACGCCAGGGACCTATTTGGTCCAAAATATTTACTTACATGGCGTTTGACGTGACAATATTGTAGCACTTAACGTGTCACGTGGGAGGGGTTAACTGTGATGACAACGACTAAATGGACGGAGGGACTAACATGTTCCGTTTTGAAATTGTCAGTGACTAATATGTCCCGAAAAAATTGTCAGAGACCAATTTATCCTTCGAGGAAATTGTGAGGAACCAATTTAGGTGTTTAGTCTTAAATTATATTAAAAAAAATTGTGGGGTAAATGGTATTTGTGGTGGAAAACAGAAAGAAGAAATAGAGAGCAAAAGAGGGGTAAATGAGAAAAGAAAAAGAGGCTTTTGTTACTGAAATCTAAGAGACTAAAATGGGTGACCATGGTAAAGCAAAGAATGTGAAAGGGTAAAGACAGAAAAGGGAAAGTCATGAAGGTATGTTCCTTTCTTTTTCCACTCATCTTTCCATATTAATTCATTGTATCATGCAATAAGATGATGACAACCTAAACCATCATTGTTGCCACTCTCAATCTCTTTATACACTAATCCCCATAAAATGTCATCGATCTCTTTCTTTCTTTCTCTTTGTTTTATCGATCGCATTACATGTTGGAAACACTCCTTTCTCTAAAGATAAAGAATGCATAAACAAAATAAATCAACAAAGTGATTGTATTAAATTAGAAAAGCTGTCTAGAATAAGAATATATTGAAAGAATGACTTCTTGGTGATCGAGATATGCCTAGATATATGGTTAAGGATTTTAGATTTCTTCCATATTGTCTCTACCACTTTAATATATAAAAAAAATAAAAAGGGTTTTTGTGGCATCTAATGTATAAATTGTTAAAGCCTTACTTTCCTATAAATGAAGTTTATTAATCATAATACCTAAAAAGTTTAATTGATCAGGTCGTCCATAGTGTTTTGAAAATGAGATCCACCTTATAAAAGAAAGGATCCACCATTAAATAAGTGAAAAGATATTGGTTAGTATTCAATAGTTTAATTCTAATTAAATTATCACTACGCCGACTTAAAAGGGTTTGGATGAGATAACGTAGGTCTCTTTTAGTTTGACTAAGGTCTTGAGTTTGAATTCAACATTGGAAATGCAATAGCGTTAAAATTCTTGAGAGTGAGCTTTATCTTTTATTTTTGGTCCCTACTCGGCTGAGAATCGGTTTCATTGTTCGCGTAGGGGATATCCAGTTTAAAAAAAAACCACTACAAGAAACACGGGGATTAGCGAGTGAAATATCCGTCGCTAACAGGCCCATTTCGGTCGCTAATGTCCATTAGCGAGGGAATTAGCGAGGACCGGTTCGGCCGCTAATTTCCTCCTCGCTAATGGCATTTAGCGAGGAATATGTGTCGATCGCTAATTAGCGAGGACCACCCTCGCTAATTCCCTCGCTAACGCCGACAAAGACGCAACCTCAAATTGATTGACACGCTTATCAATTTGAATTTATTATTATTATTATTATTATTAGTAGTAGTATTAGTATTATTATTATTATTATTATTATTATTATTATTACTACTACTGTTATTATTATTATTAGTATTATTATTATTATTATTATTATTATTGTTGTTGTTGTTGTTGTTTGGATGTGTGTGGTGGTGGTGGTGGTGGTGGTGGTGGTGGTGGTGTAGTGGTGGTGGTGGTGGTGTAAAGAGAGAGAAGAAGAAAGAGAAGAGTAAAGGAGAAAGAGGGTGGTGGTGGTGGTGGTGGTGGTGGAAGAAAGACAGTGAGAGAAAGAGGTATGTGGTTGTGGTGGTGTGGTGGTGGTGTGGAAGAAAGAGAGTGAGAGAGAGAGGTTGTGGTTGTGTGGTTGAGGAGAGAGAGGAGTGAGAGTGGTCAGTGTGTGGTGGGGGTGGTGGGGGTGGTGGTGGTGGTGGTGGTGGTGGTGGTTTTGTGAAGAAAGAGAGAGAGTAGAGGAAGAGGAAGAGGAAGAGGAAGAGGAAGAGGAGTGGGTATTGTGAAAGAATGGGTATTGTGAGTGGTGGTGGTGGTGGTGGTGGTGGGTTAGTTTGTAGGTGAGAGAGAGTAGAGGAAGAGGAAGAGGAAGAGGAAGAGGAAGAGGAGAGGAGTGGGTATTGTGAAAGAATGAGAGAAGAGTGAGAGAAGAGTGAGATAATAACAGTATTCTGGTCAAAAAGACGCGCTAATTAGCGAGGACGTGCTAATTCCGTCCGCTAATCGTCACCAAGATAGTCGAGAGCAGATCGCACTGCCAAATCACCCAGACGTGCCAATTCCGCTAATTCCTCATATCGTGACCATTAGCGAGGACCTACAATTCCGTCGCTAATGTCAGCTTTTATGGCGACAAAAATTCCTCGCTAATTTAAATCGCTTAATTGGCGTTTTTCAGAAAAGTGAACACTATCCTATGTACAAAAAAAATCACTCTCAAACTCAAAGTGTTATAGGAAAACTCATCATTTGATAAAGTATAAGAATTAAGAAGTATAGAGTTCAAACCTGAAAACTAATATTTCTCTCTACCTCTAATAATTAACCATTAACATTTGTCTATAAAAAATAGTATGTACTCAAAAGCGCATTATTAGAGTCGTGATCATTCTTGGTAAGCTTATGTTTACATTTGTTTTTTCAATAAGTAAGAGTTTATTAATACGGTCTAACCAAATGGTTAGACGAAGAGCAAGGTACAAACTTGGATTAGCTGGCGAAATTCAAACAAACTTGGTACAACTAAAAATAATTGAAGAAGAAAATAAATAATCACAAAAGAAAAGGGTAAATCGCTAATACTCGCCAATCAGATTTTTAGAGAAGAAAACTAACTAGGTTAATGACTATGATATGCTATGTAAATAATATTAAATAATTCTACAAAATCCCTATCTTAAAAGTTGACATTATATCTTCAAGGTCGTTAACTTGACATCATTTTCTATACCATTCAAGCACTGTTCCTTAAATTTTATTAGAAGAAACAGAAGAACTAAGCGTGTGATCAAATTTAAATAAAGGACATATATTAAATTAACAGTGAAATAATATGTTGGGGATGTAGCTCAAATGGTAGAGCGCTCGCTTTGCATGCGAGAGGTACAGGGTTCGATCCCCTGCATCTCCACATTTTTCAATCTTCCAACAATCTCTTCTGCAATCATCAAAATAGAGTTTGTTCTTATTGGAGTCTTCAAACAGTGATGCTGTTATGAACATTTTATATTCCTAGACATACATGGTGAGATTACAAATCCAACAAGCTTTATCATGCACAAAAGTATAGGAATTAATAATTAAATAAAAGGTTTTGTTGTTCAAAACTATGAAACACTGACTGAACCAGCTAACTAAATATCTGGCAACAGTACTAAAACTACTCCCTTGTCTCCATTTTGTTTTGCAATTTAAGGCCATTACACCCTTTAAGAAAAATGACAGAAAGATAGATTCTTTAAAAAGTCATTGTTTAATTTACCATTTAACCCTTTATCTCTTTATCTAGATAAATGTGAAACTTTTATTGTATGTAAAAAGTTGTACATGATTAGTAGAGTGATAAGTGTAAAAGAACATTAAAAGTTTCGTTGAAAATCTAAAACAACAATCGATTTGTGACAAATTGATTTTCGCTTAAAACAACAAACAATTTGAGACGGATGAGTATTTAACAACAACAGTACCAAATTAGCAGAGGTCGGGTAGAACAAAACAGAACCGAACAAAGCCTAGCTATAATAGCCTTGTTCTCTGTTAATTAAGGTACTAAAATAAAATAGGTCAGAGGCTAACAAACAAACTCTGCATCTGTGTGTTTCTTTCTTTCTGCTGGAATGAAAATAGACCTTTCAAAAACAAGCAAACAACGTCAGGTTTTAATTTGATTCGATTCTTCAGAAATTATGCAATTGTGTCTGTCTGTCTGTCTACACTCTACACAATGCTGGTTTCAGAATAGACCTCTCACTCAGATGCATCTACACCATTCTTTCATTTTTAAAAATCTTAATTACCCATTTATGGAAGTTAGTTAGATAGATATCAAGGTCACTTTGCACTTGCCTATCACCTTCCATAAATTCAATCCCAATTTTCAACTCAAAGTCAAGGACTACGACATATGCATGCTTTTTTTAATCAAATTCAAAAACTGTTTTTTCTCTCTTCTGCTTCACTTTAACTTTAGTGACTGGTTTGATTTTTTCTATTCATTCATTTAAAAACATTTAAGTGAAGATATGCACTCATTCATGGATGAGTGTGGCAATTGGCAATGAGTTGTGACTTGTGACTCTATATGAGAGCTTCAGACTTTTCACCAAATGATATTAGTTGGTGGCATATATATATATAAAAAAAAAACTTTACAGGTAAAAAGAATAAATTGTTCATATGTCTAAACCAAAACTCTATCAAATTCATCATTATTATTATTATGTAAAATACCATTAATAGTACAATTGGTGTTATTGTGCAAATCATATTAAGGAACTCCATTGTATGTTGAGGGAGATTCGCCAGTTATCATATTGCATCCAATCTTAGAGTGATTAGTGTGTTCGAATCGAATCGAAACCTTAGTGTTTACACACGTTTTGAGTCTCAAGCAATGATTTAATTCACTTTACTCTTTATTTTACATGTACTTCACATTTATTTGAACTTATGATCTTCTATATCCGGTCGTTCTTCTTAGTTGCAGCAATATTCCCCAAAACAAAATGTTGCGTTAGTTATTTCATGAAAATAAAGTATATATGGTTACTTCCAAATCAAGCTATACTTATGCCTGTTCCAACAAAAAGATTCATGACTTCAACGTTCAAGTTGTAAGTAAGGACAAATACTACTAGCGCTACTGCTAGCATTATTTCCAACTTTCTTTCATCTCAATCAAAAATGTGAAAGGATCGGAAAAGAATACAATTCTCGAGAGAATGAAATCCTTGAAAGATTCTGTACATTCAGTTCAATACAATACATTCTGGAATTATTTCATGTCATACCCTGAAACCTGTGACATATAATTCTGAGACAGTTGGGGGGCATGTCCGACAAGAATTGAGAGTTGATGTAGTTTTCAATCTGTCTTTCCGTTTTCTCCATTAATTCCAACTCAATCATGCAGCTGCTTACAGCTTTACATGTTAGACCATAGACGGTGTCCATTCATAGTTTAACTCGTTAAACTGTTTGGTTGAATCGGTAACACACGATCTAATACTTTCTACACAACGCTCATAATTGAGTGAAAATCACGTGGATCTCACTAATTAAGTGTAGTTAGCATTAAACACCAAATGTAATAGAAGGGAATAATTAAGTCATTGTTTATGGATCTGATAAGCTTGCAGCATTTTGATGTACGCAACACAGTAACTTTAAGGCAAAAAAGCTTTTTAACAGACTCAAAATTAGATTATTAAGGATTAAAAGTTGCTACTGTTACACAACTATTATAGTCAAAAAGCTTCTTCACTACCCTTTAACACTTTTTTTTGTACCCTGCTTTATTGAGTAGTAATAAGAAATTGATCAGTGTATTTAAATAATCATTGGACTGAGTATCAAATCGAAAAAGCTTCTCTCATATCTTTATTTTGATGTCCTCAATGCTCAAGCAACCATTAAGATTTTTCTATATAATGACTGTAGCAAAAACAAACAAGTTCTTTGAAGTTTGAATAACACGCATGCTCCCTATCAAGCTGACACAAACAACCAAGCCCTGTATTGTATTTGTATCTATACATCTCTCTCTCATGGCTCTCCTTTTCAAGCAAGGGATTCTCTTTGACAGTGTAAAAACCATCACTTCTCTCAAGAGATAGTAGTAGTACTAGATTCTGCTTCTCTCATCATCTTTAGAATGCATATTCTTGAGTAAAGAAATGTGATTCTGTCAATCTTTAAATTTGCATGGAAAAGTTAATTAACTAGAGGATGAATGATCCTTTTGTGTCATAATAAGCTTTTTCCCTTTAATAATAAAAAGACTCACTTCCACTCTTAGTGTCATCATTGCAGCTGAGTTGGTGGGGATGCATAGGTTCCTTTATAGCAATTTCTTTATGCTTTTTCAACTGGTGGGAAGGGAATGTCTCTTTGCTTCACTTCAGCTTCTGAATCCCCTTTTATTTTTTTATTCTCATCCTTTGTGCAAGCACTTTATCACTACTCCCTCGGTCTCATTTTATCTGGCTGCTTAAGGTTATGTGCGGGTATATCACTATAACACTTTATCACTATATGTTTTTGCATTTTCATTCCTATCCTCTTCACTCTTCAGACAATATATTTAAAGCCTTAGAGGTTCTGCTAATTAATAATTGAAAAACTCTACTTAACAGTCATTTCTAGATTTCATTTCTCTATATTCATGTCATTTCATTTCCATCGGCCACGCTTTTAAGCTCGCAGCTCAACCTAGTTAGGTGAGTTATTAGACTGTATATATAAAATTCATATCTACAGAGCAAACCAACCAAGAACAAGCAGAACAATCATACATAACTCACGGACCATATTTGCAGGCAGCATAGCCAAAAGGAGTGAAGTGAACTGACACGAGTTCCCATTTAATAAATAGTGCTACTAATGATCTTAAGATAAACAGTTTAGAACTCAAACTCGCCCAATCTTGAATTAGAAGAGCCACAAAATCTAAAAGTTTCAGTCTCGTGTTGTACCACATTCATGTCAGTGGTCAGTCAATTGATATACAACAATTTACAACGTGCAAAAATAGATTAAAAAAATTAAGTAGGGTGGTATCAAATTCTAAGCATTTACACACATTTATCCTACTACTACAGCAAGAAACAAAGCTTCTAAACTCTAAAATAAACTTAGCCACATTACCCACATAACTTCAGATTGGAGGTGACAGACAATCCATCTGAATGTTGATAGAGCAAGACAAGCAGCCCCTCTGCAACCATATCAAAATGGTGGTCACTCTCATGCAGCACCAAGTTGAAGTCTTGGGTATAACTTGAGTAGGGAAGTCAAGTATACCTTCAGGGTTTGCTTATAATGATCATAAAGCAATAAAACTCAACTACTTGTAATCCATTCGACCTTCTTTCCTACCATGCAAATGACGTGGGATTTTGTCTTCATGGTTTGCACTCAGCTCTTCTTGATGATCATTTCTAGTCACAATTCTTAAAGGGTGGGCCTCGGTGTTGAACACCCATTCATCAAGAGGGATAACTGATGGAGGTGAAAACAAGAGATAGAGGTACTTGAGTGTTTCTGCAAGGAAGAAGCTTTGCATCATATTATCTTTGGCACCTGTATTCACCTGGGTATTCGGTCATGGCTTAGTTATGATCCGTAGTACACAAGTAAGAAAAACAGGCATAAGAAAACCATATTCTTATAATGCATAAGAAAACCTTCCTCATAAAGAAAGAAAGAGACAAAAAAAGGAATCTATGAACCCAGTCTGTTCTTGATAGAACATACATTACTTATCATCTCATACAACCGAATTTTGCAGTAGTTTCCTCTAATAGAGATTATTAGGACATTATGGTAATGCAACTATGTTATATGTGCCAAACAAGCTCACAACAAAACATGAATACTTGATAAAAGCATGCAGCTTTTCCAAGGCTAAGAAAGCAAATCATTTTGGAGAAAGCAGTGAAGGGCATTAAGAATTTCTTACATCTTTGAGTCCAACATAACCTGTCTCGATGCGGGAGTTATTTTCAAATGCTTCAAAAATATTCCAACCCCATTCTTGGTATGTCTTGTTTTTAGTGAAACGCCAGAGGTAGAACAATGACTCGATTGTTTCAGGTCTTTGGATATTCCATGAGGTACCAACATTCATATCCTACAATTATCTTTACCTTAGCACATGCATCTTAGGGAATTTGGAGAACAATGTGAGAACAAGAGATCCTAACCAGTCCCTTGGGAAAGTAGTAGTTCTCCCCCGCTAATTTAGTTGGTGTTGACTGGTAGAAATTATAACAAGTCCATGCAAGCTGCATAACAGGATGCAATAGAATTCAGTAGAAGTTTGAAAGAAAATGGCAATTGAATCCATCAGATTCTAGCACAAAATAGTACTTGTCATGAAACTCCTCTTTCTTGGGGAAAATTAATTAAATAATATTCAATTCAATCTAAAGCTTTGAACACTGTGGTTTGGTCACATAGAGAAACTACATCCTTGCTACAGAATGCAACACAGTTCTTAATTCTTGTGGCATAAAATAAAACAGCATAATATTTCAATAATAAGAGTGCTCCTTTTATAGAAGAAATACATAGAGTCGACTCCTTAAGTTTAGGAGTGATAGAATCAACTATTAAAGAGTAAAATAAAGCAAAATAAATTACGAATAAAATCTGATCTAAATAATAGAGATTTCGATATCTTCTACACCCCCATCTCAAGTTGGTGCATAGCTGTCTATCATGCCCAACTTGCTTATCAGCTGATCAAAGGTCGGCCTTGCTAAGCTCTTGGTGAGGATACCAATTGCTTGTTGATTTGAAGGCAAAAAACGCAAGCAAAAGATTCCAGAGTCTATAGCCGTTAGGAAGTTGGCTAATATCAAGTAAAAAAAAAAGATTTTAGGAACAAGACTAATGAAATGACTTTGTTGTAACTTGTAAGTTGTAACAAAAGAAAAATTAGGGTATTAGAAACAGGCAAAAAAATTTGAAGAAAATTCTATGTTGGTCATAAAAAACGAGTTAAAGATAAAATTGCAATTAGCAAAAGCACCTTGGCAAGTTAGTTTTCGCTCGTTTACTGGAAAACCCATTAGTCAACAATAACTACAGATGAAATAATAAGAGTAATGCATTTGGTGATTAGTTCAGCAGTTGTTGTTAGAAATATAAAATCCTCCACCTGGCAGCTTAAGCTTTTAGGAGAATTGATCATTTGGTATTATATTTCTTGAACGATAATGCAAGGTCACTTGGAAAATTCGGAGCATACAGTTACATTATAATAATTATAATTATGCATATTTCTTTCAGAAGCCATTCTCTTTTCCAATGCTTTTATAAATGTATTGTGCATGTTTCTTTCTTTTCCTTCCCCCTTTACAAGAAGATTATCACAGCCTGACCCTGAACAATATGGAGTTGGACGACCCAATGTTTTTTAGACAAGTTGAATGATGATGGAACACAAAAACTTCTAAAGTATTATTACCTCCTCTGCAAGAGACATAAATTTATCACCTCCAGTGCTATAGCCAGAAGATCCCAAAGCCAGCATTCCAGGAACAAAACATGCCAATTCATCCATCTAAAAAAGAGACAAGAAGATCAAATATTCCTTTCATAACATACTCATCTAAGAATAAATAAATTTCTCCTTCAAATAGCACCTTGTCAAAAGGTGTATTTCCAAGCCTTTCGGTTATGTACACAAAAGATGATGGTGTTGTTTTCCTAACCAAGCTCTGAAGACCTTTCATTGATGACTCACATTTCCCTGAATACACATTTTCTCGACGTTAAAGGGATCCAGAATTGGGCTTATTTCCAAGATTAAACTTCCATATTAAAGTAAAGCACAAAAAGGGGTGTAATGGATGATTGTAGCATATAAGAAAGTGAAAAATGTCTGTCAAATGTTTTGTAGAATTTAGCCAATTTACACAGTGGAGAGCTCAGAGAATAGCCAAAATAAATTCTCTTGATTATAAAAGCAGTTGCAAACTCGCAATTTTGGGTGTGGGATCTAGGGAAGACCATATTATGCTTTGGCTTCTTCCACAAATTTATGGCATTAAAATATGTACATGGTGCATTAGTGAGATGCAGAATCAAGTGCATGACTTGCGACACAGGATAGCTGGATCAATAGATTATTACCATGCAGAGACAGCAAAATACATTTTTCAAAGGACAACTGAAATTTCAAGTTCATTACCTGTAAAATTTTACTGTTTCAGTCTTGTTCCCTTGTATCCAAGCCTTGAGCAGATACTCATAAAAGCTGCAACACATAAATTGGCAGCCTTTTAACTATGTGAAGAATGAAGTGATTTGATATTGTCGAGAAGCCTACAACCTAGTGAAGGTTAAGCACACCAGTTGACAATTACTTTCAACATCTTGTTCACTGTTACTACCAATCCACAGAAGACAAATAGTTGAGTTGAGTAATCAATTCTAAAATCATTCACAAATCTTATTCCTTTAAAATATGTGAAGTTTATTTATCGCATGGAAACATCACTGTTCATAGATGCACATCAAAATATTTAAAAACACCGTGCACCATTTCAACCTTTAAACATCAATAACTCCAGTTTATTCTGTATTTCCATCAACCATAACACATGAATGTGGGCAACTGAATTTGATCACTGAATTCCTATATCAATATTCAATTTATCACCACACTCAGTGGCAGAACTTGAATGGAATATTAGGGGGAGCCAAAATAATTAAATAATATATTGAAAATATTATATTTCCAAAAAAAATTAAATTTTTTTAAAAAATATTTTGATTTGATAATAAAGACTCAATTTATTTTGACAAAATATAGAGATCACTTAAGAAATTAAAATCTTGTCGATTTTATAAGATAATTTTTATTTTTTACCAAAAATAAAATTGAAATTGTTTTATATATAACAATAATAACAAACATTTATTCCTAAATTTTATGCAAGTAGACTCCCAAAAAAAAGTAATATTCCCACCACTATAACACAAAAGTATGTTAAAGCCATTTAAAAGGGAGGGAAACATTGAAAAAGAAAAAGGGAGGTAAAAGAGGGAAATCAGGGGATCGAAAAAAGAGGAAATCAGGGGATCTCATTGCTGCCACATAAATAAAAACTTATTTCAAAAAGGTTTTAAAAAAATATATCAAGGGATTGAACTTGAAACCCACAAGCCGCAAATGTAACGCCTAACCACCGCACCAAGCTAGCTTTTGGTGATATGATTCGCAAATCATATATATATATATATATATATATATATATATATATTATATAAAATTAATAAATTAGTAGTAGTATATTAAAAAAAAACTATTTTTTCGATGGGCACCGTGGCTCCCCCCGACTCTTGATAAGATCCGCCACTGACCACACTGCGCCATTCCTCGTAAAAGGTTGACAACCTATTTCAATCTGTATGGCTCGCCAAAGATTTCGACAACATTTAGCTTAAAGTTGCAAATGAATTTTCTTTGAAGTTATAGTTAACCAACTTAACAAAGATGGCCAACAACTGTTAGATCATGAAACAATGATGTTATAAAATATTAAAAGCGTCATTACCTATCACCCATAGCACCAAATGTAATTGCTCCACTTGATTTAGTGCCAGTAAGTGGATTGAGATATATGGGAAGCAACCCATCCTCAGGAAAAGTTCTATGGAGCTCTTTGATTACTTTCTCGGCCTGAAATATCATAAGGCAAATACCTAAATATTGCGGTGAAAAAACTTCTTTTTTTTTGGCACAAGAAAGAATCAACTTCTACTCTTGCACAAATCACAGCATTCCCAAAATCAGTACACTTAGGGTGTGAAAAACAAGAATACGTGTAGTTCACCTCAAACGATTGGGAAAAGTATATAAATATGCAGGAAACACACATCAAAAGCAGCATGAGATTACCTTTTGCTGATACTTGGGGTCATTTGTCCTTTGAGAGAGAGCGATAAATTCAAGCTGCTCTGAACCAGAATCAGCGAGAATACTGTTTCCCTGGTAAAGGAGGACAATTACTTAAGAACGTGAAAAGAGTAACAGCTAAAGAAAGGTTCCTATTTTCCTTATCCACTACTCAGTGATGCATTTCTGGTAGCAAACAGATGCAAAATAAGAAGATAAACATATGCAACAAAACATAAATAGACAGATAACAAAGCCTACGGAAATAGCTGATGTTAAGCTCGCATGAATGTTTTATGAATCGTTTCAATCTCCATTGACAGCCTTGGCAACCCTTGCGAAAAGTGACCAGATAATGTTATATTTACATTAGCATCTGTAAAAATATTTTTCTATAAAAAATAATGTTCACGTTTTAGTTCTGGTTATATCTAACATTTATTTATTCAAGAAGGGACATATGACCTATATATAGTCGTGCACTATGCAAACCCTTTCATAAACAATATAAGTGACAATTGACACAATCTAGAAATGCATCATAGGGGATATAAGGTTGGCTTGGTGGTTGGGGTGGGAGAGTTACGGAGTGGAGCGATAAGGAAGGGGGTGGGGGTTTAATTCCCACCCACTTACATTTTTAAAAAATAACAAACACAAATACTTGTCAATAAAAACAAAAAATTTAAAAATGCAACATGTGGAGAGGACAATAGTTTATAGGAATATGAAAGATAGCTCTCTACTACTCAGTTAGCCAATAGCTAGAGCATTAAGATGTCATGTGGATACAATGACAACTGAATCGTTTTCTTCAACTATATAGGATCGACTACATGGACCAAACAACAACATTTATAAATCATATTTAGTGACAAACTACTTAAATCAAAACCCCTCTAAATGTTTTGGCCTATAGTTTTTCTTAGTCTTCCTCTATCTCTAACCATTTAAATATCCTCAATCAAATTTACCTTCCTCACCTGTGCTTATAAGACCATCTCCACACATACCCAAACCATTTAAGGTGAGACTCTACCATATCTTCCACAAAGGTGTTACCCTAACTTCTCTCTCAAGTTTCCATTTCTTATACTATGTTTTCTTTGTCTGTCCATTCATCTATTGTAACATTCCCATATCAACATTGAGCTTACTTTGTTGCTCTTTACCACCCAACATACAGTCCCATACAAACTATGTACATGAATGAATGGTTGCCTAGTGAATTACATTGAGAGGATGTATTCAATAACATCGACAATTAGTTCATTATTCAACGATTTTAAAATATAAAATCACGTAGAGGATAATAATTAGGTGTGTAATTTATTATCATAACATTTATAATGAGATGTAATTTAAAAAAATTGCAACACATCTTATATATGCAAGCCAGACATTGCTTTACTGCTAAGAAAATTTTCTGATACAAAACAGAGCTTATATATGCATGCAAGACAGACGTTAGTTTTTAGCAATCAAATGAAGTACATAGTAAGGCCCAACCATACCCGTGTCCACCTAGGGTTATTTGTACTGCCATATGCCAGGTTAATTCTGTTATAGGGGATTCCTGAAGGTGTATTCCAAGCAGGCAAGAGCATATCTGCAATATCTTTAGCCTTTTCAAGGAAGACTTCGTCACCGGAGAGATCGTAAGCACTGAGAAGTCCACCCACAACTCTGAATATAACCAAAATAATAGACAGATGGGTGAAAATGGACAAAAATGCAGAAGCGAAATATGCTGCAATTGGAAAATATAAGATTGAACCTTCTAATTCAACCTTATGGTTGTCTCAAACACGCTAACTTCAATGTTCTTGTTGAAATCCAGTGATTTTGCAATCCACCTGCAATATTAAATATGTTAGATGCTTTGAATGTAACCAAGTCCAACCTTCAATACAGAAACTAGAACTATGAAGCAATAACAACAGCGCATTAACATTCACATTTCCATTAAGAGAGATAGAGTGATTATAAGAAATCATCCAAAACAAATAAAATGGAAAAAAAATACTTTCTTCTTTTTGTTTTTCCAATTCAACCTGAAGTAGAGTTGACAAGGAATGTATCAAAAAAGCAATAATATATGGACATTATAAACATCTACGTAAAAAATAAAGAACTCACTCTCTAGCTCTTTTGAACTGGGTATCAAGACCCATTATAAATAATGTGTCAAGAGAATCTACTATAGTTGCCCCTAGACCACCGAAGCTGTCAACCCCGCTCATTGATTGTGGCTGTGAGAGGAATAGAAAGCTAATTAGATGCAAAATTCAGATTTATCAAGGAGGGAATTGAAGAGCCAAAATGTGAATGAAGGATAGTAAATGTCACAAAAAAAAGCCCAGAGCTTGGACTTTTTTTTTACTTTCCAAGCTCTGGACTTTAGCATACAAGAAAATTAGGATGTAAAAATAAACATGTACTGACGCATTACATGTACACTCTGGAAAATTTCAGTTGGGGAGAGAATAGGTAATATGACTGTGTCTTGTGATGTAAGTCAAAAGCTGAGTGAAGTTCCTTATCTTGGTATGGGCTGGTATCTCTTTTGAGGCTTCAGTTGCTTAGCCAAAAAGGTTTTCCTTCGTTTTATATGAAGCAATTTTTAAGGCTTGGCAATCATAGCCTGACATGCAGCTACCAAACTCGTCTTACTCTACATGGGGCGGGTTAAAGCTCACCTTACAATGGGATAGGGTGGAGGGTGCAATTGTGTTGTAAGGAAAGTGTAAGTTTAGGGGCAATCCACCAGCTCCATGACACACGCCTCATCTAAATAAGTGTCATGCCTTAACTCAGTTAGTAATAAGCTAGTATTTATACTTCATATTAAGTAACATATGTTTAAGAAACATAATTGGCCTTCATTGATTTAACAAATGTCATTAACATGTCCTAACTTGTATGACATGATGAATCGAATTTAAGATTGTAATTGACTACTGTGCAAATTTTCTATAAAAAATATTCATATAAGCAGGATGGAGCAGTTAGGATGTGGATTTTAACATTTTCTTGTGGGATGAGTGGAGTGGTGTGGGGAGCAAAAGTCTGTTCCATTGTAAAGCCTACAAAATTCATGATTTAGAATCTTAACAGGACACATTGTAACGATAAATGTAAAAGAGAAAACCTTTTTACCCCCTAATCAGTAATCACACTTCTTGGCTTTTCAATCTGACCATTTTGCCAGATAAGAGATCACCTATATGATCAAAATCCGACTTAATGAAGTGCAATACATGGCTAGGTGATCAACTCATTCCTAGCAATTAGCTACTAAGTTCTCTGGTAAAACATAAGAAATTCAAAGACCTTAATTCAAAAGGACAAAACAAGCAGAGCAAGTAATAGACATCAAACACGTACATCAAGAAGTAGATAGATAAAAATCAAAATTTATGGAAAACCTTAAGTTCATCCATGCCCCATGCATACTTTTCATAAGATGTCCATGCGTGAAGCATAGCCTCTTTTACTTTTTCTCTTCGTTGTAGGCTAATAGGATCATCCTCAGCAGAAATTCCCTCAGTGAATTTATTTTTATCTTTTTGGATACTTTCTGCTCTTTGTTGTAGGCTAATAGGATCATCCTCAGCAGAAATTCCCATAGTGAATTCATTTTCATCAATTTGGATACTTTCTGCTGAGCCTTTCATATTGCCCTTTATAACTTCCAGCTGCAATTTCAAATAACTCAAGCTAAGCCAACAATGCCACTAAAAGTTCAATTTATAAAATAAAAAAAAATGAGTAAAGTAGAAACCCTTTGGACAATTATAGTTTGCAGATCTTACTGTATTTTGCAAGCGGGAAACTTCTCTTTTTAATCTCAAAATATCCTCCTGACCAGGAAAAATGGAATCATAAGTAAACCAATTTAAAGAATTATATTTTAAGAGATATGGCAAACAAACAAACAAACAAATCCAAGCTATTAAATTTAAAAGAGTCCAGAAGCATGTATGAATTACTGAAACCAAAGCAAACACATCAAATTCAACTATTCCACCAGAAGTTAATACCAAGATCAAATAGGCTCTTAAATTACAAAACATTAACGTGGGGTGAGATGAGAATGAGATTACAATACAAAGTGATAATAACACATCCTTATTAACTTAGAGAACCCGGCTTATATCAGTGCCTTATTACGAAACATTAACGTGGGCTTTGCCGTTCATAGTGGTCTTACCTGGTTCGAGGGATTAGTCTTTGTAGTTGCGCGCAGAGGATACCCTCTGCAGTTGCTCAAGAGATTAGTCTCATTGTTGTAGAGAACAACAATCAAACGCAAATGCAATTAAAAATAACGTTATTAACATTTTCTTAGAGTGTTTGATTCAAAGTATGCAAATTATTTCCTCTCTCTTTTTCATTCCCCTCGTCATTATTATTTATTATAATATTATAATCCAAACAACTAAAACTTTCCACTTTCACCTCATTCTAGCACATTTTTGTCTAGCAAAATAATTTTTAAAAATGTTCCTAGAAATACCGTGCACTAACAAAGATACTTATTTTCTTATGTTTCCTTTCCAACTGTGCTGTAGAATTTTAGGATCGAAGGAGATTGATTTGAAAAAGGAATGGGATTGCAATACCTGGTGCTCCTTGTTGAGTGATTGGCGGTCATAAACAAGCCATGTAATCGAGATGCAAACGAGAAGAACCAATGCGAGTCGTGTAGGCCTCTTTATGTAATAACGAGGTTGAACGTAACGCAATGTCGACGAAGAATAACTTTTCCTCCCCATTCTGATGACGATGATGTTGATGATGATGATGATGATGATTTCTTCAAATCCAGAAACAAATCGGAAAGAAATGGAAAAATCCACTAGCTATCTAGGTAGAGAAATAATAGAATGGTATTATTGGTAGAAATGCAAAAGGGGAAAGCGGAAGTGTGTGTAAGGAAGGAATGTGGGCGGGGAATAAATGTCGGAGGAGTTTCCTCTCATTCTGCGTTCCACGAACGAGCGAGTGAGTGAAGGTTCAGAAAACCACTCCCTTGCGCCGATTATACTGTTTTTTGTTTTTTGACACAAAACCGATTATACTGTTAACGCTTACTTATACTTTTATTTATTTTATTTTATTTATTTTATAAGCAATATTTTAGGGATGATTAATAGTCGATCTTGTCATGCATCGCTAGGCCAATCTTTTAGGGGTTTTTTATTGATTTTCTTAAAGTAATAAATTTAAATCATTTCATTCATAATCTATGCAGGAATACAATTGAAATTTGAATTAAAAATTAGTGGCTAGCACAAAGCCTAGATGTTCAAGGTTTTCACTAACAAAGTTTGTTTGCCTCCTAACAAACCTAATTTTATAGTTTTGTAATAATTTCAGGAAATGTCTACATCTACTTAGAATGAGTTTAATATTGTTGTTATAGACTACGAATTGAGAATGTCATCCACTACCCTTTTGTAGTGGAGCTCAGAGTCCATGTTTGTGAATCTTTCTTCATGCTCCAGGTTGATAGCCTCTAGTAGTGTTGTTGTCTTCGCTTTCTTTCGCGATGATGAACACGAAAAACACATTGTTTTGGCCAATTTGAAGTGATCATTCACGAACACAAAGACCAACTTCAAATTTGTTGTTCTCTCTAAATAATGTAGCATCAGTGGTACATATGAGTGTTACTTGTTGGATCGATGTTAAATTAAAACCAGATTATTGGAGAATTGTCAGTCCAATTCTTCCTATCTAAATCGATTCTTGCATCAGCTCTACATCAAATCACGAGACATGTTCACAGCACTGTAGCTACAAGTTCCACGTCATTCCACACCTTATCATTCTGACGATGCCAGATACACCAAGATATGTAGAAGAAATCTCTCAACTCAAGGGTTGTTAGTTTCTACAGTACTTCACATGAAACCTCATAGAAGCCTTCCCAACCATGGATGATATCTCGTAACACCCACCCCAACAAACCTCGAGCTACCCAACACTCTCTAGCCTTTTTCTGTCAGTCAAAACGAGCGTGCATGTGTTCTCATAATTAGTCTTGTAGTACAGACATAGTGATGTGCACAAAACTCCCTTCATGGTGAGATTCTTGTGTGTGGGAAGCACATTCCTTATGGCCCTCCATGCTAGGATCTTATACTTCTGTGGAACCTTTGCTTGTCATAGTCTCTTCCATTGTCCTGCTATTTTTAGATGCGAATTATCAATAATATTCTTCATCGGCACATGATAGCCAGATCACACCGTATACGTGTCTGATTTTCCATGAGTCCACACCAGCATGTCCTCTTCTCCTACATGCACGATGTGAATAGAGCGGATAACATATGCTTTTTGCCGATGGAAGCACGTTGATAGCATGTCTTGATTCCAACTTCTAGTTTGATGGTTAATCAAGTTCTCAACACGCAACTCCTCCATACCATTTATAACAATGCTTTTTGACATAGGATCATCACAATTCTTCATCCATGGGTCTCTCCAAACTTGAACTTGCTTGCCATTACAAATTTTTCAATGTGTGCCTCATCTAACTACTACCTGGGAAGTGTATCATGTGTAACTTGAGTTGTGGCCTAACTAGGTCTCCATAAAATGTCATTTTGGGAATATTTAGGTTTTGTTTGGTAAAAAGTAGCAGATAGCGGATAAACTAGAGGATAGTGGATGAAATTTAGTAGATAATGAGATAAGGTAATAGATAAAGCAAATGATGTGTTTGGTAAAACTAACGGTTAAAATAGCTGATAAATGTAAAATGACATAAAAAGATATTTAATTAATGATGATAGAATGTTTAATGAGGAAATATATGTAATTTAAGAAAAATAAAAAGGGTAAAAATGTCAAAAAAAATGCTACTTGAAGTAGCGTCTGAAAAAACACTAAGCGCTACTCGAAAAACTCTAAACGCTAGTGCTTAACAAACACGTGTACTCTTCACCCGCTAGCGGAGGGGAAGCGCCACATAGAGCCTTATGTTTTTTTTTAGCATTTTTTGGGAAATATTTAGTTTTGAGTAATGCTTCTTTTTTGAGTTATGATATATATATTTTTTTTGGAGAAAGTATTGTGAGATGATTGGTTTTAGCTTCTTTTTTTTTAATTTAATTGTTATGCTGATAGTCTTTTTAATTAAATTGTAATTGTAATACAGACAGATAGGGAGCAGCATCTGGTTATTGAAGCGCAACTAGGGTTCCTCTAATCGGAAAAGCTTCCCGCTCTCAATTCCGATCGTCTTGGTATCCTTCTCGTTCCCATGGATTCTCTACTAGCCAACTATGCTTCTTCTTCTGACGATGAAGAAGACAAACCTATCCCATCCACGACATTCAAAACGACGTCGTCTTCTTCCTCCCTCTTCTCATCTCTTCCCCAACCCAAATCATCTTCTTCCTCTTCCCTCTTCCAATCTCTTCCTCCACCCAAACAACCTCCTTCTCATACTCTAACCGATACACCTTCTACCGCTTTTTCCGATCTCACCCAAACCACTTCCCTCCCAAAACCTAAATCCCAAATTCAGGAACAACCCAAAAGGGTTGTGCAATTCAAACCCCCAATCATTCCTTTACCAAAGCCCACCAAACACGATGACAGTGAAGACGAAGAAGAAGAAGAAGAAGAACGTAATAGAAGAAGAAAGCTGGAGTCTTCAGTTCAAGCTCCGTCAGTCAAATCATTCTTGTCCAGTATTCCGGCACCCAGGAACTCAGCTACTCTCGGTGTTCAGGCAAGTTCCGGTTCTGGCCGGAGATCCATCATTGAAACAGATTCACCGGCACCACCGGCATCAAGTTCAGGTGCTTCTGCGTCCGAGAGCAATGTTCCTGTTGATCAAAACGGAGGGAATTATGAGAATTATCAATATCCCGTTGACCAGTATGATAGTTGTGGAAATTATAGTTGGGGTGCTACTGCTGAGGCAGAGGCAGGGGCTGATGTTAGCACTGGCACTGGCACTGCTACTTATTCTTACGGAAATAGTGATGATGGCTATGCAAGCTACGGTGCCTATGGGAATCACGGACAGTATGCAAATAACTGGGATGAGGGGTCGGTGGCAACGGTGCAGGAGGCGCCGCCTGTGAGTAGCGACAGTGCATTGAAGTTTTTTGGGAAGAGAGGTAGGAAAGAAGTTCCTATGGAAGTGATTGAGGTGAAGCAAGATGAGTTGATGAAGAACAGGCCAAGAGAGGATCAAGTCAAGCTAACTGGATTAGCTTTTGGACCCACTTACCAGGTATTCTTTCGTTTTGTTTTATCTTGCCGAGGTTTTTGATAATTTGATGTATATATTATGTCCTATAAGAAAGTAATGTCATTGTTACAGAGGAGAAAATGTTAAAATGGATGAGTGATAGCAAAGACAAAGTAGAATTAGAGCTGAAACTATTAGGAAAAGTTTGAGTTGCAAATACTGTGAGAAATATAGCAATTTTTTCTTAGCTGGTTTGAATTTGTGTGGATTGTGGAGATGATGTGTAGAAACACCAATTATGAGGTTAGACCAAATATAAGATACTCTAATAACTAGAGATTGAGAGACCAAGGAAAATTGTGGGTCAAGCCTTCAAGAAGAATAGGGAATTAAATGACTATCTAATTGTTCTTTTACATGATTCATGTTATTAAATTATGGATTTGTTTGTTTCTGTGTGTTTGTGTTGGATTAATTAAATTTCAAGGCAAACGACTAGTAAACTACTGCGTATGTGTGTTAGATTTAATTGGTAGTAAGGGAAGGTATGCAATATTGCAATGGCTCTTTCCGTGAGTGGTGTTGAGTTTGAAATTTTGGAATAGACAAAACATTATCTAAAATAATTTGTGAGCCTCCTTGATGAGACTCAGGAGCCCAATACAGTAACTGAGTAGCCCAAAGCATGGTCTTCATTGATAACTAAGGAGCCCATGGTCTTAACTTGTGAGCCTCCAACAGAGTATTATATATCTATGTCAGTATTTTACTACATTGATATTTAGATTCTATCAATCGGTATCAAAACATAGTCTTCATGCTTCAAGCAGTGGGACCCAAGAAAATTGCTTCTAAGAGGCGACTTGCTAATTCACCTTGAGGACAAGGTGAAAGTTTTGGAGGGGAGTATTGCTAGACTCTTGTAGGAAATAATATAAGTTGAGGGGGCGGGATTATTAATAGCCGTTTGTATTATTATTATTTTCGTTGTAGCAGTTTTTAATTTTAAGTGTGGTTAGTAACTGCTATTTGGCAGTTTTATATTACGATGATAGAATAAATAGGATGCGGGAAAGAAAGAGGACAGACAATTATTTGGAGTTGGTTATGGGAGGGAGAGACAGAGACCAAGCTCTCTAATTCTTGAAAGTGAGAGACAAGACTCTCGAATTCTTGGGAAGTTCTTGTAATATATGTTCCATTTAAATATTTTCGGTAGTTCTGTCTTTGTTTGAGATACCTTTTCCAACAGAGTATTATCTATACAATTCAGCATTTTACCAACATGTATCGGGTTGCTAGCTCAGTGGTAAGAGCTTAACCTTGTATCCTCAAGGTGCTGAGTTTAAATCCCCTCGGGGACAGTTGTAAACTGGCTATTAGCGCCACTTTGATTAATAAAAATTTCCCCTTTCCCCAATTTTAAAAAAGAAAAAAAAACCAACATGTATCAGTTATTGGATTCCTTGAGCATGTGGTCTTGGGCTTTATCTTAGATCTCTGCTTCTAGTGCTTGATATTAGTCGCGAGATTAGTTTCTCGCCTACCAGTTGGGATGCTATTTTAGGTCGAAAAACTATACTCAAAATTGACCTCTAGACTCTAGTACTCTGCATCACATTACAATCATAATGCATGTTAGCATAATAGCATCTTGCTTTAGAAGACTTTTATTTCTTCTCTCTTATTATTGATTAGATAAAAAGCCAATAGTCCGTGCCTTTTCTTCTTTTTGTCTTATTTTAAATTTTTGGTACATTGTTTACCTTGAGATTGTAATACAATATTAATGAAAGAAAGCCAAGATGATTGTAATTCATAACAAAAACAACACTAATGTTACCGGTGACATCAACTAGGTTTAATGTGTTACTTTTCATAACAAAACCTAGAGTTTGATGTTAACCACAAAATTCAGATCAGATCTTTAAGAAATAGGAAATCTTTGTTAGTGGGTTGTCACTACAAATTGTACAGCTTTTGTAATTTTCTTTCTCCCCCCAAAAAATATGTTTCTTTTACTATTCTGTATTTATATATAAAAAAAATTCCTATTGTAGGCTGTTTCGGCAAAGGGAAAGCCTTCAAAGCTGCTTAAGAGGAAGCATCAAATTGGTTCATTGTACTTTGATATGAAACAAAATGAAATGCAACTTGCAGAGAGGCGTGCAAAGGGCATGCTTACCAAAGCTGAAACACAGGCAAAATATGGATGGTGATTTGGTGACGATGCTGTACTTTTATGAGCTGCCATTGTAAACATGATTTGCCTGAGTTTTCCTATGCAGCTGCAGCTACTGTAATTTACTGTTCTGTATGTAAACAATTACTCAGTTTTTCAGTGCAAAGGATGAAATCCTTTCATAATGTTACTGTGGAGTTTTTTACAATACAAGTTTTATCCTTATATGATGAATAAAATCACATTTCTTTCTTTTGAATCGGCTTTAGAGGTCAGGGGTGCCATTTACTTTTTCATCGTTGCACTTTGCTTAGCATCAATGTCGGGTGCGTTCAATAAAGTGAAAATTGATCAAATTTCGTATGAAAATAATTTGTCTGACATGAAAAAGTACCATTTTACCATTTCTGATACCTTTATTGGCCTTGTAATTCTTTGTTTTTCCCTATCAATATTCATGCTTTACAAGGGTATCAAAATGCCCTCGAGAACCCAAAAGCACTCGGATAAGTTGGTACGGGTCTCTTCCAGTTTAACCAAAGTTTTGAGTTTGAATCTAGTTTTGGGTATGTAGTAGTGTTAAATCTCGAGGGAGAGTTTTGTTGTCTATTGTGGTCTTACTTGGCTCGAAGGATTAGTCGTTGTCTATAGTGGTCTTACTTGCTTGCCATTAGTGTCGGATTGTTGGAATAATGACATTAGTGTGTGTGTTACATAATATAATTCATTTCATTTATAATATTTTTATAAGACTATTATTTTTGAAGCAATTATAAGACTATTATATATAGCATTCAAGTCATTAACTTGCCACTTTAATTGCTATTATGTTTTGTTGTTTTAAAACTTATGTCCTAGACTTAACGTTTAGTTTTTATTGAAAATTGAATTCTATATTAAACCCAACATCTTTTACTGATAAAAAAAACCAACATCTTTTGTGTATATATAAAGGTTATGGTTTCTTGCATAGAGGCACAGACGTTTTGGAAAATGGAAAATCATATAGTTATTTTTCTAGCATTTTTAGGCATTTTTTGTGAGGCTCCAATGTGAAACTAGCCTTGAGTGCACGAGTTCAGATACCGTTGTGAAAATCTTGGGGAGCAAACTGGATATTGGATTACAATTGAAGTCATTGGAATTTGCTTTAGGGCGGTGGCTTTTCCTATTATTTTTAACAATATTTCCAACGGTTATTAATTCCTTAACCATATGGTATTATTAATTTTTAGAATTTCTAACAACAGCTTTGTTGCCACGAGATGGGTTTTAGAAAAAGCAAAGTTATTTATTCTTGCAGTTTTAGAAAGGGTCGATCCAAACGACACAAAAGTTTGCATTCTTATTGTCTTGGAACAACATATTGCTCACACTCATTATAATATTATGTCAACCAGGTAAAACTCACTTTACTTCATACCATAACAGCAAAAAACACCATAACAGCAAAAAAACACTCAACCACTTTACTTCATACCAACACGAAGAAACCCTAATTGGGATGTCCCCCAATTATTGATGAGAGAGAACGACACCTCAGCGCAATATTGTAGTGACAGCCCAAATCACTTTACTTCATTTTTTTTTAGATTTTTCCTGATTAAAGAAGAATTTGCATAAAATGACATTTTTATATGCATTCATATGCTTACCATTTCCCTAATAGTGAATATTCTAATTTTTAATATGCACAGATATGCTTACCATTTCTTCGTAATTGATCCTTTTTAGATATTTAAAATCTCTTGCTAAACAACATCTCCTATCTCCAATGACAATGACAACAACACTACCCCCAATTCTTCAAAGACTATTTTTTTTGTTTTGCTCTCTTGTTGATTTATGCATTCCCCTTATTCCTAAAGACGATGATGGGATATGCTTATTTCTACGAAAACCCTTCGCTTATCTTGTACCCATTTGTCATGTTGGTTGTTTCAATTTTTCCTTTTTATTGTCTTTTATTAGTGTCTAGAAAAAAAAATCATGTTGGTGTTGTTCTTCAAATGTTATGCAATGAAACTATTATCTAGTTTTTTGTAAGTAAATAATGGAAATTTTAATTTTTGTTGTCT
Organism: Oxytropis ochrocephala; assembly: GCA_020916435.1. Classification (NCBI taxonomy): domain Eukaryota; kingdom Viridiplantae; phylum Streptophyta; class Magnoliopsida; order Fabales; family Fabaceae; genus Oxytropis; species Oxytropis ochrocephala. Next base: position 3,489,960 of record CM037088.1, on the reverse strand, counting down.
ATGTTGTTGTTCTTCTTCGTCTTCTTTATGATATTGTTTAAATTCTTGCCTCTAACAATATCAAACAATAATCCATATTAGTTCTTATGAGAATTTCATAGACGTAGAGATCATATTTATATCAGGTGTAGGATTATTTTGGCTAATTGAATAAAAAATAGTGTACTGTCATGGACTTTCTACTCACATTACAACAAGTCGACACACTTTTCAACATGTTTTCGAATAGAATCTATTGATGAATTCAAAATGCTACAATAAATGTCGGATAGATTTTTGTCTATCCCGACATGCCTTGTTCTAGTGTTTTGTGTACAAAAGTGTCTATCCTGCTATATTCTCTAAGCCTCCTATATATAGAGCTCGAGTAATTTCTAAGCAGTTACCGAGGGTGGTTTCCTCCTCTCCTCTAATTGCCCAGTTTTCTTGCTATCTCACTCGGATGAGCTTAGTATGACCTCTTCTTGTATTGGTCGAGACCTTTATGTAAAGTTGATTTCTTGAAGGAACGATTGACATTGAAAGCCCGACTATAACTTTGTCGCATTCACTCTTTCTTTTCAGTAACTAATTCTCAAACTCATAAGACACAACTGAAACATAAAGAACCAATACCTCTTCTTTCGAGACAATGTTCATTTTCAAAGAGACAAGGAAACAGTAGAGGAGAAGAAAAAATGGCATATTCGATCATCTCCAGCAATTGCATCTCACTGCGTACTCAATTTCCGAAACCACCCCAAATGTTTTGGGTTTCAACATATGTTTTTCACCGCTATCATTCAACTGCGCATTCATCATTATGAATTTCCAGCCCATCAGATGAAGTTCCTTCACGAACGTCACCTTCTAGATAAGTTCGAAGTCAATAAATTTCTATTCGAGTAAATATTGAAAAGTGGGTCGACTTGCGGTATGTCGAGTAGAAAGTCCATGAAGGTACACTATTTTTGATTCAATTAGTCGAAATAATCTTGCACCAAACATGATCCCTATGTCTATGAAGTTATCACAAGAAGAAGGCCAACATACACAACAAAAATTAAAATTTCTATTATTTATTTACAAAAAACAAGATAATAGTTTCATTACATAACATTTGAAGAAGAACACCAACATGATTTTTTTCGAGACACTAATTAAAGGCAATAAAAATGAAAAAAATTGACACAGCCAACATGGCAAATGGGTACAATATAAGTGAAGGATTTCCGTAGAACAATCATGCATACATAATTGTAATCATCCACAGAACAATATATTTTTCCCTCTGAAACTTCACAAGTCTATGACTAGAAAGAAATTCTGATTAGAAGGTTGAGCCATTGAACCCAAAGAATGAGCGCTGCACCAGAAAACCAATAAAATGAGATCTAGATTGTAAGCAGTAAGTTAATGAACATACAGTACAATTGTAATTGAATGGAATGAAAACATAAGAAATCTGGAACCTCTAAGTTCAAAGAACAAGTGTTTCACTTTCAATATATATAAGTTGGAATGTCAAATAAGAACACTTCAAACAAACCTACTGGTATCAACATGTAAAAAAAGTATAGATTTGCAATATTCTCATAACCATAGAATAGAAGCTATCATGAAACAGAAATTGACCTGTGAATCATAAAACTTGATGTAGAATCTTGAGCTATCAATGTAAAGCTTGGTTTGAAGAATTTCAGCAATGGTAGAACTGAGTTTGCCATTTACAGTTGGACCAAGGCCCCCAATTGATATCAGTTCTCCATAGGCAGCTGGTTCTTCTGTGCCAGCAAATGCAATAGGCACTCCCCCATTCAACAAAATCATCACATACTGATATACAAATCCCAAACACAAATCTATGTCAAATTACACTAAAAAGTAAGTAAAAACTAAAATAGCAGAACAATTATTATTCAAACATAATAAAATGTGAAAAGCTAGCTAGCACTAATGTTGGGTATTGATGGGGAAGTAGCCTAGCTTAAATAATTTGATAAAGTATTGTTATTTACACAGTTAGTAATTTCATCAAGCAGTTGGTGGTCAATTGAAAAAAAGAAGAAGCAAGAGTGTGAGAAAAGTGGGCTTAACAGATTCGGGTTTTCCGATGATTTTTGCAACAGCTTTGGTGGCATCCCTGAGAATGTCAGAGGCAATAACAGCGTCGACGGGTATGTTGGTGAAGAGGTTCAAAGTGGGCATTCTGTTCTTGTTACCCACTAACAAACACTTCTTCCTTCAGGATAATGTCTTTCTCACTCTCTCTTCACACACAAATACAATATCCCTCTAGTCTTTTTAGCAAGCAAAACTTGGTGAACTCAAGTTAATGTATTTAGTCCATAATATTAACCAAATACATCAACTTGCTTTTACCACTTTTGTTTATAAAAGAGATTGTAGAAGTAGAAGAGGAATGTTATTTAGTAAGAATCGTTTTTGTAAGAAATGCAAGAAATACACTAAAAGTTAAATCGTAAGAACCAACTAGCACTACACACCAAGTGCAATGCTTTGTTATTCTTACTTTTCTTTTCTTACCATATAACATTTATCATATTATAATATATGTTTATTACTGCTTTTTATAGTATCTTGTTACACTTAATTGTTTGGTTGAGGAGAAATAGATAAGAGAGAGGTAGGATAGGGAAGAGATATTAGATTTACTTTGTTTGGTATAAAAAGAGAAAGAAAAGAGAAATGAGAAAATCTCATTTATTAATAAAATTATCATTTATTTATTTTTTGTTATCATGTTTTTTAGTGCTTGCATAGATTTTACTCTGGCTTTCTTTGAGATACTAATCTACGCTAGAGAAACTTGGCGAGTACGAATCACCGACTTTCTTGAAATTTCGTGTGATTCTTCCTCCCAATGAATTTTTTTATACACCCAAGATAAAATTATCATTCATTAATATTTTGATATTTGACTTTATTGGTATTAACTATCAAAGACACCTAATCCAAATACCAATATTATGCAGCTTTTACTCAAATGTGCATTTAATTTATAATGCCATTTACTGACCTCCAAGTGTTCGGTCAAATGCCAAAGTGCCGAGTGGATGTTTGGACTGGGTCAAGGATTTTAAATCTTCAATTCTCATTGAGGGCAGATTAGAGACCGTGGATCATGTGCAATCTGAGAAGGCAATGAAGTGGACAAATATTTATAAGTGCCCCCATTGGAAAATGTCTAGAATGCAACCAATGAGATGATCATAAGCACATTTCCTGCTATCATGGCTACTTTGGGGTTTTCAAGAGCTATTTGATGCTGTTGATGAACAGTTTTTTGAAGGAAAACTATTGAAGATGACTTCAAATCAATTGGTTTGGTGGTATGCAACCATTGTCTCTAGAGTAAAATATTTGCTCTGGTTGTAATGTAGAAGCTCTAGAAATAAAATAGTTTGTGTCTATTAATTCAAAGGATCACTCACTATTTTGATGTGATAGTTCATTCTACACAATTTCAAATTATGTTTAGAATTGTTCATGAAATTTCATTTTCCCTTGTGGGACAATCAGCCAAAAGTGATGAAAGCCACTGCATATATATGTTCCAATTGAAGCTATTCACAACACCAATGTTTGTTGCTGCACTCTCTTCACCAAAGCAGCGATCTCGGCTAGTTCTTCACCGGTTTGCATTTGTATTGTAGCTATTGTTTTTCACAGGAAGATGATCAATTGGGGAAACGTCTTCACTCTTACGCTTTTGGTCAAATGGAAAGCCCTCCTACCTCCTAAGCATGCCACTTCTCCTTCAGGACAAGAATGTTTGAAAAGGAGTTGTTACATGAATTTAAATATAGTTTTATTTTATGTTTTACTCTATATCAATGTACTCATTTACCCCTTGAGGATTGTGTTTAGCAAGGCCTTGATGTAAGAAATATATGTCTCATGTGTGATAAACATATACTATGGTTTAGTAATTAATAATAATTGTAGGGACATATTGATTTATATTGTTTAATGAAATGGTACATATTGTTTGATGAAGAGATATATTGTTCGATAGAAACAATGTATATATTGAAGGAATTAAATATTCATGGTCTCTACCTATATGATAGTATGATTCTATCACCCATCAATCAATAGAGTCATAAGAAAGATAGGGAAAACGATAGAAAAAGATTTCTATTTCTATTGAAGACATCAAGGATCGAAGAAAAGCATTACCATGGATAAAAGTTAGTGTTTCTTCCTATATGAGAATCATAAATTCTAAAATCTTGTTTATGTAGTTTTCTTGCATGTGAATCCTAGAAAACTACAACTTACATGTTTGACGAAGCACTTTCAATGTGCAGCAGACAAAACACTACAACAATAAATTTGAATCACACAGCAGAGGAAGACCCAAAATACAATGTGCATTAAGAACTCTAGAATTTTGGGTCTTCCTCCATCCTGTGTGATTCAAATTTATTGTTGTAATGTTTTAATCCGCACATGAAAGTGCTATTAGATATAGTTAGTGTCTAACTAACTTAGTTAGATTAGTTTAGAAGTTAGTTAGTGACTAACTAACTTAACTAGATTAGTTTAGAAGTTGTTACTGTTATACCCCAATTTTGTCCGTTCTCTTTTTTCTCGCTTTAGTAGTTTAATTCACGTTTCGAGGTCACGAAATCACAAGATTTTTTAGAATAACGTCTCATTCTTCTAATTTGAGCCAATTTCAATTATCCCGTCAACTAAACCGAAACATCGTTGTTTAAACTCGGCATGCTTGCGTGAATGATCGATCTTTTCGCGCGCATTCTTGATTTGAACTCGATATTTGGGCCTAGTTGAATCTAATTGGGCTTACATGAGTCGCTTTTTCTCGCAATTGGGCATATCATTATGGTTTGGGCCTCTGAACGTGATTCCAATTTGATTTTTAGTATCTATTGCCTAACGGGCCTATTTCTTCTATTTGGGCCTCGTTCTAGCGCATTTGTTTAGTCGGGCCCGATTTCGCTTTGGTATTTGGCCCAACATATTTTTTATTAATTTGTTTATTTAATTTATTTAGACAATATTTAGTCCAAAAATGTGAAAAAATGTAATTTAGTTTTATTATAATGTATAAGTGTCTAAAAGTCCAAAAAAGGGTCCAAAATACAAAAACATAGTAATACAAAATAAACAAAAAAAAGGAATCCGAAAATAAATAAATAAATACAAAAAAGAGCTTTAGCCAGGTTAATGATTGAGCTTGGATCTTCATGCTCTCCCAAACCCTAGTCTTGGTCCCCAAGACTCAAATCCAGATATGAAAATAAAACCAAATCAGGGCAAATCAAGAATTAATTGCAAAACCTAATCTTCTAATATAAATAAGCAGTCTACCACAATCACAGAAAAGGGGAGAACACTGCAAAAAAAACCACCTCAAAAGGATTAGGGTTCACAGTCAGAATCCTTATCCACTGAAATACAAGGATTAGCAATTATCAACAACAGCGATAACAAAAGCAGCAAATCAAAGACGTTTGTAGTTGTTGCTCGCTTCACTCACTCCTTTTCCTGTAAGGATCCGTTATCCGCTTCTTTGCTATGGATCCAGGTATTTATCTAATCCTTGATATGTCAACATGTCGTAGATTCTAAGGTTGTCAAGATCATGGTTTTGTTTTTGATTATATAAAAGCATGCTTGTATCTCTTTTGTTTTCCGCTATAGTATGTTCAAACATGTCTTGTAGATAGATCAAATACTACAAGTGATATGACAGCAGTCTTCTATGTTGATTTATTGGGATTTATTTTGATGATGCGAACCTTTATCATGTATTTGCCTTTTGGTGTGTTATTTTTTTCTTTCTGTTTCACATATTTTCCAACATCAGTATCATGCGTTGTGAATAGGTGAAAATAATGTTTTTTCTAATATATAATTGTGTCATGTGAACAATCTATTGAGAAAGTATATTGAAAGCGTATTGCAAGGATAGCGTTAAAGTTCATAATCTGTATAACGAGATATTTGGTTTCAATTGATTTTTTCTTGTTTTTGCTTGATTACATGTATATATAATATTATTGTTGTACATGATGCCTATTATGGATTCAAATATTGATTTTTTATGACCATAATTAAATTATAATATCAGGATCATATCTCTTTACTGTGTTAATTAATTTTCATGATTGAATCGGATATTGTTACCTATAACGGTCATGCATATTTAATGCTATTAAAGTCGTAATATGGATCGTATCTCGCAAATATTTCATTGAATATGAATTTCTGTTATTGGCTTAAGATGATGTGAATCAGTGAAGGATTTTTTTCTCTTAAATCCTTCCCAACTCAAATAATAAATATTTTTTCCCTCTAAATTAAATAAACGGCTAAGTCGGTTGTACAATCGGGTTAGTCATTATTTTAGGACCAATGAGTCATGCTGATTCAAGTAATCACGAAAACTTAATAAACTACAAATAAACTATTTTTCCTAAAAATAGGGGATTAAATCGGTTGTACAACCAAGGTTAGTCAGCGTTCTAGGGACGAATGAGTCATGCAGATTCAAGAGTCCTAGAATACCTATTCTAAAACCAACCCACCTCACATCAAACCAACTTCTTTCAAAATACTCAAAAATCATTTTCAAAAAGTAGGGACTAAGTCGGTTTGTACAATCGGGTTAGTCGTCGTCCTAGGAATCGATGGTCATGCAGTTCAAGGAATCCTAGGACCACTACACTAAAAAAACACCAACCAACAAACCTTTTTCAGGAAGAACTACGTAGCTTTGATTCCTCCATTGCATCTGGAGGTACGTAGGAGCAAGAGTCCACTCTTGTCAAGCACTAAAAATTAAAAATTTAATTAAGTCTTTTTCATTATAAATAATAAGGGTAAATATTAACAAAGCATAAATAATTAGACAAAGGATGTCGTGGGGTGCTAATACCTTCCCCACGCATAATGACTCCCGAACCCTAAACTAAGCCTTATCTTAAACCTAAAGAGATTTTCCGAATTTGCCCTTAAACTAGAATTCCAGTGGCGGCTTCCTATGAACCTTCGAAGAATCCTTTCCCGGATTTTTCGGTCGCTACAGCTGGCGACTTCACTGGGGACTTATCTTTTTAGAGAGTCAAAACCTAGTCTAATTATTTAGGATTAATTTAATTTTTACCCTTCCTTTATTTATTTATTTTATTTTTCGCATCTTATACTTTTATGTGATTTATGAACCCTAGGATAGAATACGATATTTGTATATGTGTTTGTTTGTCTATTTGCAGCTTTTGAGTTGTTTTTAAATTGCTCCTACACACACTTCACAATTACACTTCTGCACACACATGTGAGAAAGGTCCTCTACCAGGACTTAAGTGTACCCTAAGTTAGAACGAGATTGTGTAATGATGGCTTGCGGGACGTACGTCTCGTTGGGTGGTCATGAAAATCTCACCTAGAGTTTGATTCCTTTTAAGGATGCTATCCTTCTAATAGCTTGCCTATTGTTGGGGTCAGTGTTCTTGAATGGAGTCCTTGGCTCTAGGGACCATGTGTAGGATTCTTTAGAACCATCCCTGTGAGGTTCACTATAAAAGAAACCTTAGACCCACTCTGTAAGATGCATTTCTAGGGTCACAAAGGAGCTTTATACCCTTGCATTCAAACAAATATTTATTCATACCGTCTTTTATCGAAAAAAAATCAAAAAAAAAACCAAAAATCATTTTTTTATTTTACTACTTTTTTAGAAAATATACCACATGCATACAGCAAATAAACCTCTACTGTTGCATGCACTTTTATGTCCGTCAGGGAATTAAAATCTTTACCTTGGAGAGAAGTCGTGCACGCTGAAGTCAAAATTAAATTTTGTACTTTACTCTCCAATGAAAAGTTTATAATTCCCCGACATGATAAATAAAATCATATGTTGCACATACATTATCATTTCATTCACATTTCATGCACATACATTATCATTTCATTCACATTTCATGCACATTCATTTGCATACTTACATCGTGCATTATAAAAAAAAAATCAGCATAATATTAGGAAAAATGTGATGAGAGGTGAGACATTCTTGTGAAATAAATCATTCTTTTTGGAAAGAGTTTAGTCATACTTCGTTGCAAGCTCAAGGTGTTTTAAGTCACTCAGTTTTTCAAATTTTTAGCTCGCTCACATTTTTTAACCGAACGTTGCATCTCTTCCATCCCATGATAAATGACCGAAATGTCCATCAAAAATTTCTATTATGTTTTAACTAATGTTAACTCTCTACGAAGCATTTGTGCAGTGACTGGGGTAACATGTGTGTTTATCTTTGTTTGAGTCAGTTAGCGTCCCTACCTTACCATCATCCCCTGTCAAAGTCTAATCCCACCACGACCACCCATAAAGTACATACTCCCACATCGATTACATAGTTGGCGTTTACGGTTGGTTCCCTAGTGAAATAACACTTTAGGCCCTCCACATGCGGGGCAAATGTGTGATCTCTAAAATACCTTGTCAACGTTGTATTCCCTTGGTGCAAGTCCTTTACAAAAAAAATAATAATAAATTCAAAAAGGCCCGTTAGGTTGAAAACTCGTAAGAGCGGCCTAAGCAAAAATTAGGGCATAAAAAAAAAGAGAAATAAAGAAAAAAGAGCAAATATTTTGTAAATAAGTAAATTATTGTCCTTAAGTTAATTTTTGAGTGAAGTTGAACCATCTTTCCATACCCTCAAAAATCTTTTGCCGCCCACCTTAAGCCAAAAACCCTAAAAATCTCTCAATCACCTTAGACAAGGATCGATTTGCATCAAAAAAAAATGGTGCATCACTTTTATCAGCTCACTAAGCCAAAAAGAAACAAAAATCACAAAAGAGTGAAGTCAAAAAAGAGGATTAAAAAATCCCAAAAAGAAAAAAAAAACAAATTAGAAAAAACAAAGACGAAAGTAGCACAAGTCGTGAGTCGTTGCTTCACACCATTAAAGCATAAGAGATCATTGTCTAGAATAAACCTCAAACACTTCTTTTGGCCTCAATATCCTATCCTCCATAAACCCTTAGCCACGTTACAATCCTAAGCAAGTCCATCCTACCATGGGGCACATCAATTACTGTCTCAATAAAACCCCAAACACTCCTTTGAGCCTAACAACCATTACTTTCACAAACCATTAACCATTAGCCAAATCATACCGCTCAATAAAAATCATCCGTCCCATCAATCCCCAAACACTACTTTGAGCCCAATTATCATAAATCACTAAACCATCGACCACGTTACAAGCCTCTAGAGTTCATTCCGACAATGATCGATTGCTTTTGTTTTCTCCAAATTTTAATTTTAGGACAAATAAGCTTATTTATTTACAATATGTTTGCTAAAAAAAAATACATATCCCAAAAAAAAAAAACTCAAAAGAAAAGAAAAATCAAAAGGCTTGCACCACGAGATTCATTCAAGTTACAGTTATACTAAGACAAGGTCTAGTGATCACCAAGTGTAGTTTTCATCATAGCAAACTCAAGACTATTGTAGTCTGAGAGTCATTTTAAAGATAACCAAAAGTTTATACTAGGATCGTCACCTAGATCCTAAAGTGGGGCATCCCTTTCACCATCTATTCCATTTGAACTTGGGGAATTTTTGTACAATGTCCATCCCATACCACACCCATCTCATCCCCGCCATATTCACATTAAAAAAACCATACCGGGGCAATTTCTCAACTCACTATCCTAAATGTTTCTACTCTAGTTGGGGCAATCTTGTCCTTACCATAATTAGGGAAACGCCAGACTCTATAGGTTGAGACAACATCTCCTACTTGCCACCTTTCATTCCAAAACCAATGCATTCCAATTCATCACCTTCTACACCCTTAGCTTGTCACCACTAGACAGAGGCAGACACCCACCGTCATCAAATCTAAATTGGGGCGATCCTGCATTTCTTGGCTTGGGAAAACCTACCTTTCATGACCTTGACAAAGAGACCGGTCGTCATTCACCCCTTCATGTGCCACAAATGTCCACACCCTAGGTCTTTAGAACCCCAAGTTAACTGACTCATTCATCTATATTCGCACTACTATACATCTTCACAAAACAATGCTTCAGAGAGAGAAAACACAGGAAGATGATCAATTGGAAAGCCCTCCTACCTCCTATTTGATGCTATTCACAACACCAATGTTTGTTGCTGCACTCTCTTCACCAAAGCAGCGATCTCGGCTAGTTCTTCACCGGTTTGCATTTGTAGCTATTATTTTTCACAGGAAGATGATCAATTGGAAAGCCCTCCTACCTCCTAAGCATGACACTTCTCCTTCAGGACAAGAATGTTTGAAAAGGGAGTTGTTACATGAATTTAAATATAGTTTTATTTTATGTTTCAAATATTAGTTTTATTTTATGTTATACTCTATATCAATGTACTCATTTACCCCTTGAGGATTGTGTTTAGCAAGGCCTTGATGTAAGAAATATATGTCTCATGTGTGATAAACATATACTATGGTTTAGTAATTAATAATAATTGTAGGGACACATTGATTTATATTTAAATGAAGAGAAGTTATTTAATGAAATGAGTACATATTGTTCGATAGAAACAATGTATATATTGAAGGAATTAAACATTCATTGTCTCTACCTATATGATAGTATGATTCTATCACTCATCAATAAAAGAGAGTCATAAGAAAGATAGGGAAAAGATAGAAAAAGATTTCTATTTCCATTGAAGACATCAATGATTGAAGAAAAACATTACCATGGATAAAGATACGTTAGTGTTTCTTCCAATGTAAGAATCATACATTTTAAGATCTTGTTTATATAATTTTCTTATATGTGAATCCTAGAAAACTACAACTTACAATTGAGCCTCATTTGGAATCAATCAATCAACATATTCACAAATTAAGTGCCCTCTAAAAACTCTAGGATATCTGGGAACCAACTCTACCTTTATTAATCGAAAATATATTTTATTCTAATAACAAAATAAACTATAAAAAACTTATAAAACATGATATCAAGTGTATGTTCAACTCGATTCAAAATGAAAGTAAATAAACTTTAATTATAAAACATGAGTATCTCCATGAGTATCTCCATTTTCCTCATAATGCTCAGCAAGATAACCCTTGTGCAGTTGAGGATTAGGACAATATTTTGTGTGATGACCATAACAATCACAAGATTCACAAATGATGCCTTCATAATGAACCCCGTACCAATCTTCATTGATACAAACTTCATCCACAACAGGCTTAGTTAAATCCACTTCAACACAAACTATCACAGACCGACCTCTCTCAAGTACCTTTAACGTGTTGGTGTCGACCTTGATAGGTTTTCCAACCGTTGCGGCTAAAGCTAAAAGAAAGCTTTCATCATAATAAACAAAGTTTAGTCCCGGAAACCGGATCCAAACTATGAGGTCTAGGTGAAACAAACTCCGGTGTCCAACGTGATACAGCAAGATAATGATCAAACAGCATCCACGGTCCATCCGAAACAAGTTTTTCCTTATCAACAAGAAGATCACATAATAACCATTGTCTAAATCTATCATATCAAACCTGCCCTTGAGTTTCCACAGATTTTTCAGTGGTTCCTTCATCGCGTCATTCTCCATGCAGTTTGATCACCAAAGACTCCATCCATGGACTGCATGCATAGCTCCTGAAAATATTTGTCATCAAGTGTAATAGATGGTAACAATCGGTTCCCTCCTCGTTCATAGGAAATCTTAGCCAATCCCGCAGCAAGTAAATCGATTCTTTCTTTTACCGGCGGCATGTCACAGAAACCCCGTAGGTTTCAGAGCGCCACTCAATGAATTTTCCTTCGACCCTCACACTATATGATATGGTAAACCGTACCGTAAAAAACGGCAGCAATTAAATACTCCAAAAAGCAAGGGAAAAAATCTGAATGAATTGAATGGGAATATTCTGGGTGGTGGTCAAACATACGTTATAAAAGGCAAAGAAAAAGCCGGATCCAATCTTTCTCTCTCTTCTCCACAACAGTAACTATCGCTAATGTGGGAACCAATTCCAAGCAACGTAGGCATGTTGAGATGCTGCTAGTGGGACTAACAATTGATAACCAGGGAACCTCTTTACAGCATGTGCAGCTCCATGGTAAAGGTAAACTGTTGGAACTTGGTGTTGTTTTGAATTGAAAAAATCATACATTGAAAAGACTAGGCACTTTTGGAATGCTTATAAGTGGAAAACTCACACCTTTAGGTTGGGCTCCAAGGGGTGTCCAATTTTGTGGAAGAGAGATAATGCACACATGCACACAAACTGACCATCAAATGTGCGCGCACCACCATTGTCCGCAGATCGCGCTTGAGTGGTGTATATTATTTCAAAAATAATTTTTTAGGGTTTAGGTTTTTGTGCGTTGCATACTCACCAAGTCTCCGGCGGTCATGTTGACCAAGTCAACGTGTTTTCTCCAACGGTCATGTTGCCATCGTGACCGGTCTATTTCCACTATTGTGAATTGATATGGTTTTGCACACCATCTTTGTATAAAAAGGAATGGGAAAATGTTTTGGCATTGTAATGTCAGTCTTGACAAGATTGATTGGCAGTTCAAACTTTAATAAACACAATTTTGACCAAAAAAAAAAAACACAACTTATGTTTGAAAGCCTATAGATGCTAAGGTTAAGCTTTAAAGCAATGCACATATACAGTACGAAACTAAGCATCCTAAAAAATGGTTAATAACTTAATATTTCATTACATTTTCTATTGCACTACTCAACTCTTAGCCAATAATACCCCATTACATGATGATATCAGATAAAAGAAACAATTTTTTTGTGGCTTCACAATACATTTAAGCATTAATTATCTCCAATCAGACTATACCAATTTGGCTCAAGACGACATCCTCGTGAAGAGTCCAATTTAAAGTCTGAAGGTACTATAGCCTCCTAGATTGGAAGATCCACCATAGCCACTATAGGGTTGCGAGGACAGGGAAGATGAGGAATATGATGAATTGCCCAATTGAGAGTAAGAAGGCCTAAGACCTGTATCTGAATTGCCCAATTGAGAGTAAGAAGGCCTGAGACCTGTATCTATCCTGCCGTAACTACTAGCGACGTTTTCTTTGTGATTGCTTATAACGTCCTGTGACAGATGAAGACATTTCTATCAGCAGAAGCCTACTAAATAATCCATTGTTCCAACATGAGTACATTCCGGGATGCCATATAAGTGTACCCATTTAAATGTCAGTATGAAGTTAGAGTGAATGGGTGTAAAATCTGTGATATATGAGGGGAAGAAAAATGAATCGCAGGCATTATTATACCAACCTTTATTCCATAATCGATCAGTAAATGAAACAACCAGCATAGAAGAGAATGGGGGATGTAATAAGGAGCTTGATAGACATGAAATGATATAGTAAGTAAAAGGGATGGATAGATATTGGCAAATTTAATAAATTTATCTCATAATAAATGAATTAAGAAAAAACTCAGAATAAGATGAAATTCTCACATCATTTTTTTTTAAATTGTCCGGCAACTACATTTGCTAAATGAATGAATTCTACCATTGAACACTAGTACAATCTATCAGCCAGAGAAAAAAAATTCTAAGCGATTGTTATGTGTAACCAAAAAACAAAGGTCATGTCTTTTGACTTTCATCTACGTGATTATATAGTGTTCTAGGTTAGTTTATAGCAGTGCTTATGAAAATTGGAAACTAATATTACTGCACCCGAAAATTCCGGCTACCAATATACCTAGACGAAATCATCTTCATTTCTTCTATTTCCCCCTCCCTATGATTTAAAATGGACTAATCTATTTAGTCTCACTTTTCCTTTTCCATTTACTTATCTTTCAATTCTCCTATGACTATCAATTATGAAGTTGTAAGTAATATGAATCTTTAAGACAAGATGAAGAACATGGATATCAACTAATAGCAAGTGTGTAAAGCAATCTGACAAGTGAAGACCTACATAAATTAAACAGAAGTTGCTGAAAAATCAATTACCTATCCAGCATGCACATATGCTGAATGCATATATCTCACTATCATACAAAAGGAACAGGATCACAAAAATGTAACTTTATTTTCACAGGCCCAAGTCAATCTCCTACCTGAATCAATTGTTGTGCCGTTTGAACCTCAGATGAGGTGCCTTTTATTTCCACTATGATTTCATCGGGCACCCTGCTCTCCTGCACAGTCAATATGGCTCCACTAGTACGGCGAATGTAATCAATATTAGTCCCTTGCACACCAATTATGTCCTCTGCATAGGACAGTGGTATTTGCATTGTTTGTATTACCTGATAGAGGGAACAATAAACTGACATGAATCATAGCGTTTAAATTTTGGACTACACGAAATAAAACAGTCAAACGATAAAATGCCATAAACCCTTAATACATAAATATGATACATTATTATTTTTTACGCAAGTGAAAATAGACAAAAAAAAAAAACATGTAATGACATTTAGCACATTTTCAAGGAAGTGCTCGATCAAATAAAACACAAATAAAATTGGGTGCTTAAAAGTGCTAACCGTAGTAACAATTGAAGCATTGGCACGACTAAGAGCCGAAGAACGAAGACCAGAAAGTGAAGAATCTTGCCCATATAGTGACATTGTCGAGGAAGAGAACAATGAATCCAATTGACTTTCACGGTCGGCGAAGAGAGAATCCCTTCTCGTTGAAAGTGGAATATCAGCAACAATGCTGGGTTGTGAAACACTATACAGCGATGGTTTGTCAGCCCAGACATCTGCCTTGCGGTCTTGGGAGATTGTAGAGTTGGGCTTAAACAAACAAAGAATTTGCATATCTTAGCGTTGAGATACAGTAAAATCAGAAAAAGATGGCAATCACATTCTCTTTGATAAATACTCCTAAAAACTTTTTAAGCATAACTTTAAATTTGGAAAATATCTAACTTACAGGTTTCTCAAATAGGGGAAGAACACTATAATCAACCAAAAACTTCCTCAGGTGCCCAAGTACTGCTTCTAGAGCCTTAAGGACCTTCAGGTTTTCTCCCTGCAGATCGACGATCCTCTCATCGGCAGCAGCATAAAATGGAAGCTCATCTGCTAAGAAAAATGGGTTTTCATCGGAATTCCATAATTGGACCAGCAAATAACGTACAAACAACTGTCTTTTCCCACTAGGTGAGGTTGACTACATAGATCAAATGATGCTATAATATCTTGTCCTGTATTTGAAGTTCAAAGACACGCATTTACCTCTAAACCTCTTTAATGGTTTGGTCCATAGTTTTTCTTGATCCTACTCTGCCTCTAACTATTGGATATGGACTAACCCCATTTAGTTAACCTTTCTTACCAATGCTTCTATATGTCTTCTCTAATCATGTCTAACCACCTAAAACAAGACTCTACCATCATTTACACAATAGAGGCTACCCTTATTTTCTTTCCGATGATTATCTTCCTAATCATATGTTGTTGTGTGCAACCACTAATTAATCATGACATAAAGAAAATGAAAACTCGTTCTCTACAGGAACATAAAAACAAGAAAAGAGCTCTTAGGAAAAAGATTTGTTCCAGTAAGTCTGTTGTTAAAGTGAGCAAGTAAGGATGCATTGACATTTGAGTTTTCAATTTTTGTGGATTTAGATGACATTGTATTTCAAATTAAATCTAGGGTGGGCATATAGATAGTCCTTACAGAAATAAGTTCATCTTAGTAGTCTTGCGCTTACCGAAGCTCTTGAAGTCTAGTCAAATTGAATTAGACAAACAAATTTGGCTCAAAAGACAAGCATTCACTGACAATCTAATTAGACCCGAGAGAGTCAAATGAAGTGTAGTGGGGTAATCTCCTGTGTAATAATAACATTAGGCACTTTATCTTACACAACTAATATAGAAATGTTATGAATATGCCACTCAAAGCTGCATGCAGTAAGGGACAACATTTTCACACAAGCACCTAACCGCTGCATATGAGAGGTAAAGTACTGACAACACACAAAGAACCCTTCATTCCATAGAAACCCGTTTAAATCAAATACCAGTAATTAAAGATACGATTTAGCTCACTTTAAATTTAAATAACATTAGTCAATTTGAGAAAAAAATACACAAAGTCAATAGTTTCTATCAAGAAATAGAGGGAATATCATAGATGTATGTATCATGTATAATTGAATAACAATGGTGGCAAGCATACCTCCAGACAATACTCTAACAGAAGCACCAGTATTTTCCTGTATAGATTTGATTAACGAGCCCTGCTTTCCTATCAAACTGATAGCCTGCGTTGAGACCACCAATAAACGGATGGAACAAAATCCAGCACCGGAAGCTCCTAATGTTTTATCCATACCATCAACTTCAGATAATCCAGAGACACGTTTAAAAACCTTTATTACAGCATCCATTGCAGGAGAAAGTGGTGCCTCCAAATCTTCCTTCCCCGATACAAGTACCTATAAACAAAATTCAAACCACATTCAAAATATAACCAGAAGAGATACGCAAATAAAACTAATGCCCTCATTCTAAAAGCCATTGATATGGATAAAATCTCCATCTGACCAAACAGCATATAGACCAACAAAACTCTGGATTAACTTAGGCAATTTCTGACCTATATCGAAACGGCAAGCTATATATTACAAAGGAAACAGCATCACCAATTAAACAGACTCAAGGGCCTCACTTATGAATCAAATGAAATTAGAATAGAAAGCAACAAACACACGGTACAGAAGGACAAGCCTGCCGTGATCACCAAGTAATTCCAATCACACAGAGAAACGTCATCATAACAATAATGAATTTATAGTAGAGAGCTGAAAGCTAAAAATGAAAACAAACAAAACAAATTTACAAAACCAGCTATAACATAATTATTAAAGGAGAGTAATGCAATAAAATGAAACTGATACTTAATAAGCAAAAGAAATACTCATTTGAAGTGAACTTAGCAAAGCGAATTAATAAAACCCTAGAAGTGGAAACTGACGATTCGATCATTAGTGCCGATTGGAGCATCGAGGACGCGAATGCGAGCACGAGTCTCTTCACAGGTCTTCTTGATGAGTTCACCCTTGCGGCCGATGATGACGCCGACCTTGAGTACCGGCACGATCAAGCGGAAGACGCAGTGACCAGGCCAACCGGGCCATCTCTTATCAGAGGAATCAGGTTCCTCCGTGGAAGGGTTGGCGTTGGCGGCATCCAAAGTAGTAGTTGTTGTCTCCGTCAGTGGTTGTGATGTGCCGTTTTGGATTGGCTCCGCCGTGGCCATATGGAGGAAAAGGGTTTACACTTTTCAGTGCAGAGGTTGGCTCGGTGAATTTTTCGTTTTTCAGAAAGCGCTGAAATTTGGACTCCAACCTTAATGGTTTGTTTGGTATGTGACAGAAAGATAGAAGAAAGGAAGTGAAAGGAAAGGAAAGGAAAGGAAGGGAAGAGAAAAGAAGAGATTTTTTTTTCTTTTTTTTACAAAAAAGAGAAAATTTGTTTAGTGCTTGGCGGTTTGGTTTGAGAGAAAATAAATGGAAAATGTGTTAGGACAAAAGGAGTATATTTGTAAATGACATGAATACCGCTTATATAAAATAGAATGTAAATTCACCAAATTTGGAGACAAGCTTTATTTTTTCTAATCTAATTTTCGTCGCTATTTCAAATCCTTTCTATTAGTGATACCCAAAGATTTGTCTCATGAAACGGCTCAAAAAGGAAAGCATCCTCATGTTGTACGACAAAGATCGAAATTTAAAATTTGCTGATAAGAGGTAGAAACAAAAGAACCTTAGAAAAAAGAATCAAAATTTGAAGGCATAAGTAGATGGAAGAAAAAGTTTGAAGTAAAAACGTACCTACAAACTGAGAAAACAAGAAGAGAACATTTAATCCAAGCAAGAGTACACAAATGAACATAAGAAGAGATGGCGCGGACTAAACTATCAATAAAACGTATGAACGAAACTATCTCATTTTTGAAATTTGAAGAAAAGTTTAAGCAAGAGACTAAAGTGGTCCAAAAAAGTTAAATATGCCATGTAAGCACATAACGTCCTACATCACCAATGCTACGTGATAGTTTGAAAGTTGGCTGAATAGAGGGACTGATGTGTACCCTGTTTGAAAATGTCAGGGGCAAATTTGTCTATAAAAAATTGTCATGCATGGACTGATTTGTCCAACAAAGTCATTATTAGCTACTAATATTCGTCATTAAACATTATATTTAGCTACTAATATTTTGAATGTTTTTATTTCGCTAAAGATTATCATATCTAATATTTAATAAGTAGATTTGGAAATAAAGTTGATTACTTTTTAATTGAATTATAATAGTCTTTATATTTTTTTTGAAGCAATAATAGTCTTTATATCATTTATTATTTTTTCATAGTTAAAATATAGATAACAAGTGTAGGTACAAACAATTAAGTATTCAAAGGGTATGAGCGCATACACTAAAGTTGTGGAATAATGCAGTTATTTCAAACACAAGTATGAGAAGAGACAGTATAGTCTAATAGTACCGTATCCAACGGGAGCCATTATCATCCCAATACATGCACATATCTTTTGGCATTTCAACCTAATTGACTTCTAGGATTAAATTTCTAGAAGTTATAAAAATACTACCATATTAGATTCTGAAATGGATAATCATGTGTTTTGGAAACTTCAAATTACTCCAAAAGCTTACTAATTTCGAAAATATTTAGCTATGCATTTTGAAGTCATATATGAAAAGCCTTTTTTACCTTTAAAAATACAATAGAAGACATTTAAAAATTCAAAGAAAAGTTTTCAGAGTAGTTCGGAGGAAAATGTATTGTTGGGGAGTTTGGAGAGCACTAAGAGCAACAACGTGCTAATGACTAGGATTACCAAGAGCTTGGATAAAGACATCTCCATCCAAAACTTTAAGACATTAGGTATATGAGTCCCTCTCTTAAATATCATTCATTTAGTTCATTCCTAGTCGATGCGAGACTAACCGCTCACACTTGAATTTCCAACAATTTCTCCCTCAAGTGTGTGTCACCCACAGGATCCACTTCTTGCTCTCCCACCAAGTCGAACCATGGCTCTGATACCATCATAAAATTTGGGTTGAGCCTAACTTAATCCTACAAAATCAGCTTGTAGAGTGAGAGATGTCTCCCACTTGTAAACTCATTCCCAGGTCATGTCACATCCGGTATGGGACTCTAAACACACCCCCTTACATCTAGGACTAAACAACTAGAGCATGATCCGATGGCCCGACAGCAGGTGACTCAACAATTCTTGATACCATATGTTGGGAAGTTTGTGGATCAATAGCAAATGAGCAGGACAACCAAGAGATTTGGACACCACACCTCCGCCTAAAGCCTTAAGATTTTGGCTTAAGGTTGGTGTCCAACTCACTTTGTGTGGTTGCTCTAAGCCCAATGTGGATGATCCCCTAGGTTACCCTCATGACACAACACGTGGTATCAGAGCCATGGTTAGGCTTGGTGGGGGAGCGGGAAGTAGATCCTGATTTGGATCAAGTTTAGTGATGTGGGTGAGTCACACTTGAGGGAGAGATTATTGAGAATTCAAATGTAAGTAGTTAGTCCCACATTGACTAAGAATGAACTAAGTGAAAGATATATTCTGCCATTTGGATCGGATAATTTATGGAGGAAATCAGCTTTTAAATTTCCAGAAACCACACGATTATATAGCCAAAGGGAATACGCTGTGCCTAAAATCATCCCAAGCGCTGCTAATGTGGCTACTAAGCTATTTCTTTGGATATATAAGAGATGAGACCATATACTTAATGTCTTAGGGTATGTTTGGGTGGGGGTTTTGGGAGGGGAAGGGAGGGGATGACATGATTTTCAATTCTAAATTGAAGAAACTATAAGATGTCTCTAAATATAAATGAAGTGTAATTTGAAATGTTATATTGTTATCCATTATGTTGTTCTTTTAATTTTTTAAAATCTTAAATATATATTAAAATATAGACTAATCTTTTTTAAGTTTTTCCCTCCCCTCTCCTCCCAAAACCTCCCAAACATACCCTTAAGATTTTGAGTGAAGATGTGGTGTTCAAGTCTCTTGAAAGTTTTGGTCATTAGCTCATATTTCTCCAAGTACTCCTCGAACTCTCCAAGAGATATTTTTTGTGAGAGATAGGATAGTGCATAAGAAAAACGTGGTGCTCTTTAGTATGTTTGAACTTTAAATATAGGAAACCAAATTGCCGTCCAATTAATGAGGGGTTTTGCTTTTCCCACTCCCCCTCCTACTCTTTCACACCCTTAACAAATTTTATTAAAAATAACTGCGTCTTTATGAGGGCGTGTTTAATGATCGTCGAACGACTTGTTGAGCAGTGCGCTCGCATGACCTCATGCGACAGTGAAAAAGGCCCAAGAGGTGTGAAGTCAAAATTTAACACACTCGAACGATGTCGTTCGAACGTGTTGAAACGCCACGCGATGCGGTGGTGAAAAACGCTAAAGAGTGTGAAGTCAAAATTTAACACACTCGAGCGATGTCATTCGAACTCGCTCGCGCCCATGTTCAAAACGTGAAAATTCTTGAAAAAAAACGCGTATATTTGATGCTTTGGTCATTGCACATGGGGTGTGTGTTGAAATAGGAGGAGGCGTGGGAAAAGCAACACCCTTTAATGAGCCACAAAATAAGGCCTAATGTGTCGAGATTAGTTGTTATTAATTGTTATAAATCATAAAATCTAGGTATTAGTACTTTCTTTTTTGACAAAATAAAATCTTGGCATTACTTAGTAGCAATTTGGAAAACAAAAGGATAACTACAACCCTTTTTTTTTTTTTCCTTATAGTGTTTGGTCAGAAGATCTTAGATTTAGAACAACTGTGTGGGAGGAGGAAAACCCAATAAGCTGAAGACAGTGGGAACATGGATACAAAAAGAGACAGAAGGAGGGATAAACTTGAGATGCGTAATTAATATGATCCCTCAATTGGCTGTCCATGCGTATGAAGAATGGAACAAATGGTCCCCAATATATGTTTTTTTCCCATGGTTTCTTCATCAACTAGCTTCTTCCATAAGACAGTGACACTGCATGCTCCTAAAGATGGCTGACTAATGTGACCCATGTAAACCTTGTAAGGTCATTTTAAACTTCAAACCATAAGGTCACTTACCTGGGTATGTATTGTATAGATTTTATGATCGAACGGTCCAGATCATTTGACTGCCTGAAGATTTGGATTATAGGGGATCTGAATTCCTACTAGTGCATAATATACATTTTAGGTTCCCTAAGACCTAAAGTCAAATCGTTCACATATTCATGCAGTTAAACGATCTAGACCATATTCGATCTTGATTGAACTACGCACATTCCAAAATTGAATGTTGTACTCTCTCTATTCTCTCAGTATAAGCGAAAAATCGGCCAACCGGCGTCGATGTATTTGGTTGATCAATGTATTTGGTCAAGGTTCTCAACCAAATACATCAACTTCCGTTGACTATTTTTTGCTTATAAAAGAGACTGGAGGGGGTATCTCATTTACTTGCTTAGACGAAATGACAAATAAACACCAACACACACTTTCACACGGAACCCAAGTTCGAACCTAGAAGTCACGCCCCAATATGGTGAAATTGCTAATGCAACCAGCGATGGAGGACTGAATTGTGATAGTATGCACACATTGTAATAATCTTATAATAATAATAATAATAATAATAATAATAATAATAATAATAAATTTAATACTATGCATTTGCGGTATAATTTTTTATATATATACGTTCAATCATATTTTACCCTAATGTTACATTGTCATATTATCTCTTTTTAATTACTTTTACAAATATCTATACAATAAGATAAGATATGGATGGACATGTGTGTAAATATATTGACATCAGTACATAGTAATTAAATTTGAATTTCAAATTAATATAAAAAATAATAATTAATATATGTAAGATAATACCATTAACTCAATCTAAGCATGGAGACAATAAAACAGATTTTGTAAAACCGTGGCTGGCTGCAATCCACCCGTTGAAAAAATCACATAAGATGAAGATAACATTTTGATGATAACATGAAGCTCAAATAATAGAAGTGCATGTCTTGCCACCAAAGAGTCACATGATGTTTTGATGAAATTTCTACCTTACATAATAATATAACAATTTTCCTCTACCAGTACGGTTTATCCAAATCCATTGGCTGTGGGGATTCCAAGTCACTCACTCATATACCTGTGAATTTATGATGATAAGGTATTGCCGATTATATATCAACTATCAGTTCACACATGAGTAGTAGACACTTCAAATATTATTTGGATTCAATTTATTGTTGTACTCTATATGTCTTTTTAAACAATACAAATATATCTATCAAATATTCATTAGCTCTAAAAAAGTGATAAAACATAAAAGTATCTTGGAATTGATGTTTTCTTTGTTAGCCTTTAAATTCCTGAACCAATACAGCTCCCTAAGTCAAAACAATCCCATGTTCTCTAATACTATAATTTACTAACAGTATATCTGTGTATACGCACGGGGTGTTATCACGTTATTTTTATTAAAAGACTTAAACATAATTTAATTAATCCGAACATTACCCCGTGAAAATTAAAATTAATTTAAAGTAGATAAACAAAAGGTTCAAAAATTGTAATTGAGTTAGTCAACACTACTCACATGAACATTTACCAACAATATGTAGTATTTCTTGTAAAGATTAGAAAACAAAATTGTATTAAAATTTCAAAATTTTCAAATTGTAATATTTCTCGTAGAGATTAAATAAAACTTATTGATAGAGAAAAGTGATATATTAAAATGAAATTAAAGTATATATATTGTGAAAAATAGAAAAATGAGATAATGTAAGAGGAAGAAAGAGAGAGAGAGAGAGTGAAAAAAAAAAAAGAGAGAGAGAGAGAGAGAGAGAGAGAGGAGAAAAGTTTGAAAAAAAGTATGTAAGAGAGTTAAAAAGTTTGAAAAAGTGAAAGAGTGAAATTACGTAAATATCCTAAAATTGTTTAGTTGTGAAAAGGGTAAAATTGGTATTTTCGTAGTAGGTTAATGGTATAGATAGATAGTAGATTACCAGCAATATGTAATATTTCCCGTAAATATTAGAAAACAAAATTGTATTAAAGTTTGAAATTTTCCAAATTGTAATATTTCTCGTAGAGATTAAATAAAACTTAATGATAGAGAAAAATGATATATTAAAATGAAATTAAAGTATATATATTGTGAAAAATAGAAAAATGAGATAATGTAAGAGGAAGAAGAGAGGAGAGAGTGAATAAGTTTGAAAAAAGTGAGAGAGAGAGAGAGAGAGAGAGGGGGGGAGTGAAAAAGTTTGAAAAGGTATGTAAGAGAGTTAAAATGTTTGAAAAAGTGAAAGAGTGAAATTACATAAATATTCTAAAATTGTTTAGTTGTGAAAAGGGTAAAATTGGTATTTTGGTAGTAGGTTAATTGTATAGATAGATAAGAATGATTGAATGTTAAAGTAAAAATTAAGGATTTGAAAATTAGTAGTAGGTGGTAGTCTTTGAAATTTTTTTAGGTGTCGTAAGACATAAATCAATCACCTAAGAGACATGAATGAGTTGCAAGAAGGAAATCTTGGAAACTAACATTCCCTGCCACCTAACTAATTACTAAAAACTATCATTTGTCAATAAAAAACCTAAACTTTTCATTCATATACAGAACATAACAAGGGAATAAAAAGAGATTGATATATGTTTATGGTTGAACAATAATCAATTACTTGTGTTAGTAAAAAAAATTATGTATTATTGTTGAGTCAATTTTTTTATGTATTATTGTACATATAAATGAAGATTACATGAGAAATTTTTTAGGGTATGCTACAAAAGTTGCGCAGGTAAAATCTTAAAAAAGGGTCTTCTTCAATTTTATGTGTTAAATAAAAATGACAGGATAAAATATATAAAATAAATAATTTACCAAAAAAATATATAAAATAAATAAATACACCTTAAAATATTTAAGTTTCAACTTGGAATGTGCAATGAGATATTTCCTTTAAATATCTCATTAGAAAAGGACATCCGGTTCTGAGACACAAACAAAAAGTGCAGCATTTATTCCCTTTGAGCAATTGTATATACAAGGAAAATATTTTTTACTCGCCAATTTTTCTAACACTTTTTTTTATTAAATCAAATGTGAGATTGAATATTAAAAAATGTACGAGACATATATTGAAAATGTGTTTTTTATATAATAATAACAAATATTTTAATCTAAAAAGGGAGAATACTGTACTTAATAAACAACATCAACTATCATAACTTTTTTTTCTTCAGATTATCTAATCTGTTTACTGAAAATCAATGTTTAATATTACCCATATACTACTGGTGTGTGCTATTTTTCGGTGCACAAATCTGTTTATAGGCATTGGTTGGTTTCAGGTATGAAAATGACTTATTGAGATATTTTTATCACCCAACGGCAACATTGCGGAGCTTTACCTCTTTCTTCCTGTCTAGGGAAAGTGATTAGTGTCCGTTTTGTTTGTAATTGAAGCAGAGGCTATCATTTGTTTATAATTTAATGGTCTATTTTTTTTCACTGAGTTATTGGTGCACAGAATAATCGGCTTTGTCGATATGTGTGATTCTCCCATCTCAATAGAATTTTAGCCACATCCCATAATTGAACTCGAGACCGTGGGATGGGATCTGAGCTCAATTATCACTCGGATCAACCCTTGTTGGTAAATTAATGGTTCATTTATGGTTTTGGTGAACCCTTGTTGGGATGGGATCCCACAAAAGCTCTGCTAGGGTTTTGGTTCCCTTTAGAGTTAGAGTCTCTTTGGATCTCGGTGCACTTGTGTTGTTGAGTGTAGGGCTCGTGGCGTTATAGCACCGACCTCTACCAGAACTCTCTTACTGTTCCCTATTATTTCTTATTGTTCCCTATTGTCAATAGCTAGAAGAACTCTAGTAAGAAAATAATAGCACCCAAGGCGGTTAACAAACCAGCAACAAAGGAAATCTTACAAAAGCCTGGGTACGACTTATGAGAACCTCCAAATCTCTAACATGCAGATCAAAGATATTGGGAAAAAAAACTCTGTAGTTTGTGATGAAACACCTAATGTGTGTCCAGTTTTGTATACATGAAGTATCGCCTCATGAGATCTATTTTGACATGAACCCATTTTGGACACCCCTAGGAAATATCTTGGAGTTCTAACTGAATGGGGGAGGCTCAAAGGTGTAGGGCCTTTCTTGGTTGGAGGAGAGAGTCTTAACAAAGTTGGAGGGTGGGGAAGGGTCTTTGTTAACCAATGAGGGAAATAGGTCCTTATTAACGAGGAAAGCACAAGATGCAGTTGGGTGAATCTAGTTGTGGCAGTTGTGTAGGCATCCCGAAATCAGCTCTGCGCGTTTTGAGGGATTGTCCCATGCTATTATGGATTGGCTCACTTGGTTGTACGAAGGAGAAAGATAATTTAAAAAGCTCAGTTTATCTAGTTCAAGTTCAACTCATTTATTTAACGAGCTCAGATTTCAAACTCAGTTGGTTCATGAACCGAGTTCATCCAGCTGTTTATCAAGTCGACTTGGTTCGGGTCATTACCAGCCCTAGACGCACCAAATAAAAATCATCAGCCAGATCAGTGATCTTCGTAGTTCCTATTTTAACCTAGCTTCTCCGAAGTTTGTTTTCTAGCTTCTTGAATGTCACACTTTACCCCAAGATTTTAACGATGAGAGTGTTTCTCCCACGGTTTTGACCATTTTGATAACTCATCATCGGTGAGTGGGATATTTGGTCCTAGCGGAAAGAGTTTCACATTTATCTCCTCGTCTTGAAGGCAAATTTTCCCAACCATGAGTAGTCAATGCTAAAATGTTCTGAAAAGAAGCTGTATCAATTTGGATGCTCAGAATACCTCAAAGCCAACTCCAAATATGTTGGACGAAAGGGCAAATAAGGAAGAGATGTTGAGAAGTCTCTATCGAAAGCATTACTACATAGGCTACAAACAGAAACAACGATGCATCCTCTAAGCCAAAATTGATCATCAATTGACATCTTATTAAATAACTTTATTGCTAATCATTGACTCGTCATCATATATTTTAGATTTCTTGCAGCTACGTTGAAGCAGGTCCTCTTCTTCGGCATATCCTCACAGCTTGCAATGAATGTATTTTCTTAAAAATTCATATATTGTTTGAATAAATATTTACTATCTTATTTTTATTTCATTAATCTAATATATAATATAATTTAGACACAAGTAAATTGATAGGAAGTTCATATCAAGTAACTGAATAGAAGTGTCCAATGTCGTGTGTGTATATATGTAACATATATAGATAGATTAGAGAAGCTTGTGGGGGTCATGGGTCAGGGCAAACACAAGATTTTGAAATGGTAATCAGGAGTCATTGAACGTAATAAGGGGAACGTAATAAGGTTGAGAACCACAGATGAATTGCGAAACAAAACAAAAATGTCGGAATCATCGATCTTCCAAGACTTCACCTCTTTCCTTGATACACGTGAAAACTGATGAACCGCTATGTAATATACCACGTAAGACCAGAAAATCTGAATTACCTAATCAGATCATGACACATCAGCGATAAGGAGCCTTTTCTAAATATCCCCTCAAAAAGCTTTTTGCAGTATTGGGTATGGTACCAAATTATCCTCTATGTACATCCATGCCTGCAGTTGCACTAGCCATGCTTAGGATTTTCATTGCTCTCAATTACCAAACTGCCCAACTTCAACCGTTAAAAACATCCCCATTGTTTCAGTTTTTTCCCCTTGTTATTTGAATTAGAAATTAAGTACTACTAACAAGAAGATATCCCGCGCGCATACGTGCGGTGTTGTCGTGTTATTTTTGTTAATGAAACAGATATAATTTAATTATTTCGAACATTACCCGTGAAAATCAAGACTACTTTAGAGTAGATAAACAAAAAGTTTTAAAATGTAATTGAGTTAAATCGAACATTACCCCGTGAACATTGACCAACAATACGCAATATTTCCGTAGAGATTAGAAAACAAAATTGTATTAAAGTTTCAAATTATCCAAATTGTAATATTTAAAGTAGAGACGAAATAATAGAATATCAAAAAATGAAGGAGACATGTAGATCAAATTAAAGTAGATATATTGTAAGAAATAGAAAAATGAGATAGAGTTAATGGAAGAAAGAGAAGGAGAGAGTAAAAAGTTTGAATAAAGTGTGTGAGAGAGTGTGAAAAAGTTTGAAAAAGTATGTGAGAGAAAGTGAAAAAAATTTGAAAAAAAAAAAAAAAAGTTTGAAAAAGTGAAAAAGTCAAATTACCAAAATATCCAAAAATTGTTTAATTGGGAAAATGGTAAGTTTGGTATTTTAGTAGTAGAGTTAATGATATAGATAGACAGTAGATTAGGTTATGTCAAAAAAAGTTACTAGTTAGGAATTACTTAAAATATATCAAATGAACATCTTTGCAAATGTTTTTGAATTTAATATATATATGAAGATTTTTTCACAATTATCAATTTAGGAAAAGAGAGATGAAAAAGGCTATTATAGTAAAAGAAGAATATAGAATAATTGAAGAGATGGTAAAAGAAAAACTAAGAAAGGTTAATGGTGGTCCCCATATTCGGAGAGCAGAGGAACTGAATAGTGTCTCTTCCTCTGTTCTCATCTAAGGACTTAGCTCCCTCCACTCCAATTCCACTACAACCTTCTCTCTCTCCCTCTCTTTCTCAAGTCGGTGAGAGCTTACTCCCCTCTTTGCCACTTGTGTGTGTCTTGCCTATATCTACACACTCCCCAATCCCCCCTTCTTCTCTTTCATCTGCTTCGTCTCAGTATCACTCACTCCTCTGCTTTTCTTTCTTTCTTTCCTGATGAATGAATAAATGAATGATGTTCAATTATCCTAATTTTCCTTCCTTCTAGAACCTCACTTTCACTCCTCGATAAATTCAATTTCAATCAAATCAAATCAAATATATAAATACTAAAAATGTCTTCGTGTTTTAGTGGAACAGGGGGAAGAACCTATGGTTTCGATTTAGATATTGTTAAACCTCAATCTTCATGGAGTCGAGCAACACAATCACAAACATCTTCTTCTCCTTCTTCAACTATCTCTGAATCAAGCAATTCACCTCCACTAGCAATCTCAACAAGAAAACCTAGAACTCCTCGAAAACGACCAAACCAAACCTACAACGAAGCCGCAACACTTCTTTCAACCGCTTACCCAAACCTCTTCTCAAACCCAACACAAACCAACAACAACAATAAATTCACTAAGAAACCCACTCCAGAAACCTACGACTCTTCTGAACTTCTTTTACCTTTCAGAGTTTTGGACACGTCATCATCTTTCTTGCTTCACGGCCCAATTCAACATCAACGGCCCATTTTCCCGACGGAGCCCAAACTCGTGAAGCCGAATAACTGCCATAGCCCTGGGGAGATTAGTTCCAGAGTCAATGCTCTTCAATTGAACGACGATTGCGACGATGATTTCGATGCTGAATCGATTCTCGATGAAGAAATCGAAGAAGGAATCGATAGCATCATGGGAGGGAGAATCCAGGAAGAAGACTCTAACGCCGTTTGTTCTCATCATCCGTTGATTGGTTTGGGCGGGAAATTCGATTTCCGGCTTGGATTGCAGAGGTCAGGGGTGAGACCTCTTCGCCACGTTGATGAAGGTAACTGGTGGAATTTTCCTGCTGTTGATATTCTTCAAATTTCCCTAAAAGTTGCGGTGCCGGCGGTGGTAAGGCTCCGGCACCGGTGACTGACAAGAAGAAGAAAAAGAAGGTTGTTGTGGTGGAGAAAGAGAAACCTAATGTGGAGTTGAAGGTAACGGAATTGCCCAAATCGAAACCTGGTTTGATGTTGAAATTGAATTACGACGGTGTTCGGGATGCTTGGTCTGACCAGGAAAACCGTTCGCCGACGATAGCCCCGTCGCCGACGTGCCGGGAAATGACGTTGCGGTATGTTTCTCATCTCACGCTGGCCAATCAAATTCAACATCTATTTATTTTTTATTATTTTTGTTTGTATTTGTTGAAACTTTAATCCCTTCAATAAAATATGCCCTTTTTCCCCCCACATTGTTAAATAGTAGTAAAACTTTATTCCTCTAATGTCAAAACAAAGTTGTCAATTAGAGAAGATTTATTTATTTATTTATTTATAAGGAAAATAACAAGCTAATCATTATTTTCATCCCTTTTCACAAAAGTATTAAGAACAATATCTACCTTATACTAATATATAAGGTATAGTTCTCAAAT
The DNA here is from genome assembly GCA_020916435.1 of Oxytropis ochrocephala. NCBI lineage: Eukaryota > Viridiplantae > Streptophyta > Magnoliopsida > Fabales > Fabaceae > Oxytropis > Oxytropis ochrocephala. The sequence goes on along the minus strand of CM037088.1, from coordinate 3,460,616 downwards.
AAACAAAGGGTTGGGAGCTTTACTCCTGGGTGACATTTTAATCACGTGGAGTGTGGGAAGCACACTTTTTGAAACTGAAATAGTAAAGTATATCATGCATTTCATGCCCCATTCCTCTTTACTTTACTTTTTAAGATAATTTTTTTATTCGAAAAAAAAAACATTCTCTTGTAATATTTTATGGTTTTGAATTTTGGTATGTTACCTTAGAAATGGTTAGAGTAAAAACCAATAAACATCTTTGTGGGTCTCATTGATAAGCTATCGTTTTCATCTCTTTCTTTTTAGGACCTAAATGTAATTAATAAAACCACACAATCTTTTTGTGGTGTGACTTTATGTTAAGTTTTTTGTCTTAAATTAGGTAAAATTGTCTTGGGTACAAAGTTATGTTATGATGGGATGTATTATTATTTTGGGTCACGTTCTGACATTATTTAAAGAAAATAATGTCATAGTCCTAGTGTCTAACCATTTAATAGTACGGTACATGGCATGAGCATGAGAGAAGTAGTAGCATACATAGCACTCAATGCAAAACATTAACAATTTCATTTTTTGATATATTGTGTGATGTAGGCGCGGTTGTCTCAAATTGATTTGTTATGGGACAATGGAGGGGTGAGAGAAGCTAGCGTGCTTCGCTACAAAGAAAAGCGTCGTACGCGTCTCTTCTCTAAGAAGATCAGATGTCAAGTTAAGAAAGTCAACGCAGATCGACGGCCCAGAATGAAGGTACGACCCAGTAGATCAGTTAAGAGGATACTTGAAGAAATTTGATTTATGTCGGAAAAAAAAGTGAAGTGAAGAAAATCTGGTTTATGATATGGTTATGATTTTTGGATAATGAGCTAGTTAGCTGCGTTTCTTTTTAGTTATGGAGAGTGGACCCCTGTTATTGTTGTAGGTCACTTTTGTCCAACTTTTTGAGAATCTTTCTTATTCATCTCGTTTAGCCCCTGCAGGTGCAATGTTTAGGTTTTCTTTATTATATTTTTTTTGTTCTGTTGGTATTTTTTTAAAAAAATAAATAATAATAATTCATCTACATGTCTTAATGCATGTTTTGGACTATTGATCCCTATCAAAATATTCTCAGTAGATACTTTTCCGATTATACTCGATGAATGAGACACTGTGTTGTTTAATTTGTTTAAATAACAGAAAACTTTGACTCTCCCCTTCTTCGTAATTGAACATTGTTGTGTAATTAAGTAGCCTCAACTGAAGTAGGAAAAGGAAGGCCAGTTTCTTCTAAGAAAAAAATGGATTATGGGTTAATTATGTTTGTCGCAATTGAGGTAACAGATCTACATTGTTTGTGATGTGGCAGGGTCGATTTGTAAGGAGCCTGAATTCTAGCTCAAATGCACACAGATGATAAATGTAGTAGAAGTAGAGCACATGCTTTTTTGGTAGTATTTAATTGAAAAAATAATTAATCAATGGAAAAAATGTGGCTGTTGCTTTTCCCACACCCCCTCCTACTCTAAACACACCCCATAAGGGTGTGAAAAGACCAAAAGACCTATTTTTTTTCAGAAATTTTCACCTGTTCGAACACGGGGCTTGAGCGAGGTTCGGAGAGGCGTTCGAGTGTGTTAAATATGGACGAGACCCCGCAGGCGTTTTTCACCTGTTCGAATAGGGTCATACGAACAGGTTCGATGGTGGTCATGCGAACATGTTCGAATTATGTTGTTCGAACAAGTGCTACTGCAGAATTATCTTAGAGTTGTACGTGGACACAATACGAACTGCAGAAGAGGTCATGCATCTTCTTCAACCACCACCACCCGCACCACAACAACCCATACTTACGCACCCCTGTAAAGTTGAGTATGAGATGACTAGCAGGTACTGGGACGACCATTGTGGTCTGTTGATTCATAGTCGTGAATCAAAAACTAAAAATTTCATGCTTAAGAACAACATCACATTCGCAGAATTGAAAGAAAAACTGATAAAAAATGTGAAACTAGATGGTGTTCAGCAAGAAATTAAAAAAATCGAATGTGAATCCCCCTACGTCAGCAGCTGGAACCCACGTAATCGTATTCGGAAGTGCCTTAAGCCTATCAAGAATGACGAAGACGTTCGTCAAATGTTTGAGAAACATGAAGAATTCCAAGGTTTCATTGAACCTTATCTCGAATTGTTCGTCGAAACACGAGAATCTGTTTAAGAAATCCGTAGTAGAACTAGATTGTATTTTGTTTTCTGTCGTTCGTTTTAAATTTCCTATCATTGTATTTTTGCAATTTGTGTTTTTAATTTACATTCTTATCTAATATTAAATCTGTTCAACTTTTTTATTTTACCGTAATTATTACTGTGTAATGACAATAAATTTGCGCCAACGTAAAGGAATTTCAAATTAAAAACCAAATGAAACAAAGTTGTTAAATTATACAAAAAAAGTAAACAAATATCCTCCTAAGACATATCCTACTTTGGGTGTCGCGCCTCCTCCTCCTCTCATACACATTCCCAAACCTCCTCCTAAACCCACGGAAGGGGTTGAGCGACCTCTTGATCGCATTTGAAACATGGTCCCGACGGCTCGGGACATGATCATCGATGGCCCCATCAATGTCATCAACCAAATCAATCACCTCAGAGTAGCGTCACAACCAAATAACATAACATTATTACTTAAATAAATAGAATATTAAGAAACATTATCATGCAATTAACATAAAAGACACGCATCACGCCGACATCGAGCTCATCGCAAGCTGCTGATAATGCTCGGGGAAGAGAAAGGGATGTGAGACCCAGAGTACCATGGAAAGTAGCCCGACACCGTGTTTGACGAGTCACGCACACGGGAGGCCCCGCGCCACCAAGTGGTCCTCAACCGAGTCCACCTCTCATCACACTCGGTGAGAGAGTCTGAGGACGGCCACTGGTAGGAGGTCCGGGATCCTCCGAATGTCTTTGGACGCCCAAACCTGCTCGAGCACTCGACGGCAAGTGACGCATCATGCGACCACCACTTTCGAATGAACCTCCGAACTGGCCGCGCTCTCCGAAAGTGGTCTCACCGCCTATGGGCGTGGTAGGGTCCTGTGTCACCTCCTCACGGTGTAGCCGGCCTAGCATAATCGATGGTATGTGACTTGATGCCCCGAGGACATCATCGCACAACCATTTCTTCGTCCCGTGGGGTACTCTCATCATACTGCGGGTGCTCCACCCGAGAGGAAAAGTTCGCACTCTGGAAGTGCTTTCAAAGATCCAAGCTCAGTAATGAACATATCATTGGTTGATTATTAATCTGAAAGTAACACTAAAAAGCAAACTTAAAAGTAAAGAATATGTTTCATACTCGAAGTAAAGGAAGATGATGAAAGCAATCTTCTTGGTCTTCTTCCTTGTAGCATCCTTGGTGATCATAGAGATGGGCCGGGCCATGGCCCTCAAAGAATAGTCTCCAATCGCCTCCAAATCCATCAAAGATACCAAGGTAGCCAAGCTTAACCTTGTTGCTCGACTTGTCGGCAAACAAGGTGCAACCTAAAAGATACAAAGATGTAGGCCCTAGCAAAGATGGTCCCACCGCTCGCCTATGGTGGGTGGTAGAGACCTATCCTCACCCATACAAGCCCAACAGACATGACCCCACGGCGAAGTGCGGCGGTGCATCCTCGGTGTGGCACCCAAAAACTCAACCAAGTGTTGCTCCCCGCCATGAAAGTCGACCGGCATGTCATGTAACCCAACGAGAATGGGGATGTGCGGCGGTGGGATACATCATCAAGAGGTGATGCTCATCTCACCCGCGGGAAGGTGGAATGATGATGTATCCGCCGCCAACGCCTATGAATGCGTTCTGCCCACTTGTGGAGAATGGGAAGCAAGCCCAACCAAGGGAACCAACCCCGAAGCTCGTGAGAGTGTCCCTAATCGCACATGAAACACCGCCGTGAAACAGTCCATGTGGGATTGGTCAGAATCCACGCGCACTTTGCATTCGAGAAAAGACACAATAAGCCAAAACATTCAACAACTTAATAAACAAATTTACAACACTCAACTATAAAATAATAACTTACCGCCGAATAAAAATCGGTGAGGATATGTGCCCCGTATGTGGGCAAGAGCAGAACCATCTTACGGTCCACCAGAAATGGGAATGTCGCCCTAGCAAAGCAGCCTCCCGAGGCTCAAAGAACCTCCTCTCCTCACGAGGCTCAAAGCAGCCTCCTCCTCATGATGCCTAGAAGATGAAGGCCCAGAAGATGAAGGCACTGAAGATGAAGGCCTAGCAGCGGATGAAGGCCCAGCGGGACGAAGGCCTAGCAGATGAAGAAAGGGCCGACTCATAGCGCGGAAATTGAGCATCACGCTCAATATCCCGCCCAATATCCTCCGGAAGTGGGGAGGAGGAACATCAACCCTACCCTACCCACGGCACGACCCCCAGCTCGGGAGGGTTCACCGCTTCTTTCCTCCTTTTGCGGTTTGAAACCGTAGGAGGTGGCCGGCCGCCGGCCGCTCGAGAAGGTTGTTTGCATGACCACCTCTACTCTCACCATATCTCAAACAACAATCAACAGAACCGATTCAATCAAATTAACAAAACCAAACACAATCAGGCTGAGAAAGTTCACTGTCAAACGACTGTTCGAAGTGGCTACATGCGAACCTGTTCGCACAACCACCCTCGAACAGGTCAGTTTCAGTTTAAAAAATACAACGGTTCGAATGAGGTTGCTCGAACGGTGTTCGCACAACCTCATTCGAACACCTTCGTTTTCACGTGTTCGATGGACCTCACTCGAACAATTCTGCGTTTCAGAAAAAAAAAAACCAGAATGGAGCGTAGGGGGAGAGGCATACCTTGAAGAAAATGGAACGACAGAGATCGTGAGGGGAGTAGAAAATAACCCAAAGAACTCTTGAGAGTGTTGGTGGAGAAGATTGAGTGAGAGATTGGGTGAGATTGAGTGAGTTGAGAGGTGAGTGAGAGAGAAAGAGGGTTTAGGGTTGAAGGGAGGAGGAGGGAATGAGAGGCGAGGAGAGTGAGAGAAGGGGGGAGGGTGTGGGTTATTTTGTTTTTTTAAAGGGGGGTAATTTTGGAAATAAAATTATTATGGGGTGTGAATAAGTAGGGGGGGTGTGGGGAAAGCACTCCCCAAAAATGTGTCCATTGTGTAAGGGACTTGGTCCATGCTTGATGGAGAATGTAAAAGCCCAATGAGCCTAAGGCCCAAGATGCACACGTGATGGGAAGCTCAAATAGAAACACAATGGTCCTAAGGCCCAATGATGAAATAGAATGACTTGAATAAACCATTTTTGAGGTTTACTATACTAACTAAGGTCCTAGTTCTATTTCAGAATATCTGCTTGCGAGTGAAACCCTACCCGCCGTGGAATATGGTATGAAGCAACCTGAGTCTAAGCTAAAGTACTATTCACATCACTACGTTCTCACCTCATCATCTCACCGCATTCATTTATCCTGCACTCTATTCTAATCAACCAACAAACCATCGCTCGAGTGTATGTGACTAAGTGTGTTATAGACCGATACAATTCAACAAGTTACTATTACAACAATTTCCTCTCTTATCAAAGTTACACATACTTTAGTTTAATACAATCAACCAAAAACCTTAACCTACCATAACATAGTGCTACAGATTTAGTTTACTCAGATATCAAGTTTTAACCATTTGCAAGATTCTACCGGGTCCTTTTCCATCTGCCTTGACCTCTACCCATCCAACTACGGACATGGCTTCGTCATCCCGAACCTCCTCCATGAACCTAAGCCTTGATGAGGAGCATCTTGCTCCCTTACCTGCAAACAAAAACTCAACCAGTTTAGCCCAAAAAGCATTAGTAGGTAAAGTGCTAACAAATAAGACTCTCAACCAAAACGCGTCATGTGGAAGGAGACCTAGAAAGAGTAACTACCTGCAATTTCTCAAATTCTCGAATGATATGATCCTCAGTGCCGTTAGGACTAATTTGGGAGTCATGGTTCGTGAAGGTGGAAGAAATGGAGACACAACTGTTAATTTGGTCCCTCACTCGAGCATGATTTAAAATGATGATGAATTAGTTACACCTTTAAGAGACTAAAATGACAGTGCGTTATATTTTAAACAAGTTTTTTTTAATGTCAAATTGGTCTCTTCCTATGTGGCAACCACTATGGCACTAAACGTGTCACATCTGCAACTTTGCGGAATTTTGGACGGCAGTTAACGTGAGGAACTAAAGTCACGGACATAATACAGAATGGAGGACGTTTTTTGCATTTTTGTTCGAGTGAGTGACCAAATTGACAACATCTAACACTTTGAATGACCAAAGTAACTATTTACCTTTATTCACTCTATTTTTTTTAGATAGGCAATTATTAGTGGGGTGGGGGAAATGTTAGTTTCCGGGACTTAAAATCGAGACCTCCTTCTTGCATTCATTTGGTGCACTCATTCAGTATCCCTTTATTCACTCTATTCTTTCACTTTAGAAGAGCGAATCCTCTTTTATATATAGAATCACAATTTAAAATAAAAACAAAGTAAATTCTACTATACCCATTGGGAGTTTGGTGGGTATGATATCTTCTAAGTAAAATTAGTTCAATTTTAATTTTATTTTAGAATATTTAAATAGAAAACAATGAGATGTCATTGAGTGATTTGATACGGTATCACCTTTTAATCTCAATGGGTAAACAATAATTTGAACAAGGAAAAAAGAATTAGCAAAGCTACCTCTTCCTCCTAAATTGAGAAATTTCCAGGTTGTATTGTGCACGAGACACCGAAGCCTGCACATATCATAACGAGGTTTGGATCCCACACCTATGGGCATATTTGTAATTAGCAATAATATCTAACAACAAAAATTTTTCATAAGTTAGTTAAGGCTCATACAACCTCAAAATACCAGAAATACCCTTGTCATCGTTGGTTTTGTTCTTTTTGTCATTGGAAAACGAGACAGTAACAAAAGAAGAGAAGAAGAAGAAGAAGAAGAAGAACGACAAGGGTTGTTTTTTTTTGTGGATTTAGATGACATTGTATTTCAAATTAAATCTAGGGTGGGCATATAGATAGTCCTTACAGAAATAAGTTCATCTTAGTAGTCTTGCGCTTACCGAAGCTCTTGATGTCTAGTCAAATTGAATTAGACAAACAAATTTGTCTCAAAAGACAAGCATTCACTGACAATCTAATTAGACCCGAGAGAGTCAAATGAAGTGTAGTGGGGTAATCTCCTGTGTAATAATAACATTAGGCACTTTATCTTACACAACTAATATAGAAATGTTATGAATATGCCACTCAAAGCTGCATGCAGTAAGAAGGGACAACATTTTCACACAAGCACCTAACCGCTGCATATGAGAGGTAAAGTACTGACAACACACAAAGAACCCTTCATTCCATAGAAACCCGTTTAAATCAAATACCAGTAATTAAAGATACGATTTAGCTCACTTTAAATTTAAATAACATTAGTCAAAAATACACAAAGTCAATAGTTTCTATCAAGAAATAGAGGGAATATCATAGATGTATGTATCATGTATCATGTATAATTGAATAACAGTGGTGGCAAGCATACCTCCAGACAATACTCTAACAGAAGCACCAGTATTTTCCTGTATAGATTTGATTAACGAGCCCTGCTTTCCTATCAAACTGATAGCCTGCGTTGAGACCACCAATAAACGGATGGAACAAAATCCAGCACCGGAAGCTCCTAATGTTTTATCCATACCATCAACTTCAGATAATCCAGAGACACGTTTAAAAACCTTTATTACAGCATCCATTGCAGGAGAAAGTGGTGCCTCCAAATCTTCCTTCCCTGATACAAGTACCTATAAACAAAATTCAAACCACATTCAAAATATAACCAGAAAAGATACGCAAATAAAACTAATGCCCTCATTTTAAAAGCCATTGATATGGATAAAATCTCCATCTGACCAAACAGCATATAGACCAACAAAACTCTGGATTAACTTAGACAATTTCTGACCTATATCAAAACGGCAAGCTATATATTACAAAAGAAACAGCATCACCAATTAAACAGACTCAAGGGCCTCACTTATATGAATCAAATGAAATTAGAATAGAAAGCAACAAACACACGGTACAGAAGGACAAGCCTGCCGTGATCACCAAGTAATTCCAATCACACAGAGAAACGTCATCATAACAATAATGAAATTATAGTAGAGAGCTGAAAGCTAAAAATGAAAACAAACAAAACAAATTTACAAAACCAGCTATAACATAATTATTAAAGGAGAGTAATGCAATAAAATGAAACTGATACTTAATAAGCAAAAGAAATACTCATTTGAAGTGAACTTAGCAAAGCGAATTAATAAAACCCTAGAAGTGGAAACTGACGATTCGATCATTAGTGCCGATTGGAGCATCGAGGACGCGAATGCGAGCACAAGTCTCTTCACAGGTCTTCTTGATGAGTTCACCCTTGCGGCCGATGATGACGCCGACCTTGAGTACCGGCACGATCAAGCGGAAGACGCAGTGACCAGGCCAACCGGGCCATCTCTTATCAGAGGAATCAGGTTCCTCCGTGGAAGGGTTGGCGTTGGCGGCATCCAAAGTAGTAGTTGTTGTCTCCGTCAGTGGTTGTGATGTGCCGTTTTGGATTGGCTCCGCCGTGGCCATATGGAGGAAAAGGGTTTACACTTTTCAGTGCAGAGGTTGTTGGCTCAAGTCGGTCCCCTCTTTGCCACTTGTGTGTCTTGCCTATATCCACACACTCCCCCAATCCCCCCTTCTTCTCTTTCATCTGCTTCGTCCCGTGATATACACTCTCTCTCTCTCTCTTCCTCTTCTCTGTCCCTAATTAACACTTCTCAGCTTTCATCCTCTTCAATTCTCCTCTATTGGTCACTGTACTTTACTTTCTCGAATTTCGTCTCTTTTTTTGGGACTTCGCAATGCCCCTTCATTATCTGGGCGCGAGACTTTTTTTTGGAATCCCATCAATCGATAAAATAGTAGGGACTTGCAGAATTTTCAACTTTCTTTCTTTTTTTAACTCAAACCTTGGCTTTTTCTTCATTATAATTTCTTTTTTTTTTTTTAAATAAGGCAAACAACTTTTGTTACTTGTACTTTTTTGGGTTTAGGGTTTTGTACTTCGTGCCCCCTTTTCTCTCCTTTCCTTTCCAATTCTCAGTATCACTCACTCCTCTGCTTTTCTTTCTTTCTTTCCTGATGAATGAATAAATGAACGATGTTCAATTATCCTAATTTTCCTTCCTTCTAGAACCTCACTTTCACTCCTCGATAAATTCAATTTCAATCAAATCAAATCAAATATATAAATACTAAAAATGTCTTCGTGTTTTAGTGGAACAGGGGGAAGAACCTATGGTTTCGATTTAGATATTGTTAAACCTCAATCTTCATGGAGTCGAGCAACACAATCACAAACATCTTCTTCTCCTTCTTCAACTATCTCTGAATCAAGCAATTCACCTCCACTAGCAATCTCAACAAGAAAACCTAGAACTCCTCGAAAACGACCAAACCAAACCTACAACGAAGCCGCAACACTTCTTTCAACCGCTTACCCAAACCTCTTCTCAAACCCAACACAAACCAACAACAACAATAAATTCACTAAGAAACCCACTCCAGAAACCTACGACTCTTCTGAACTTCTTTTACCTTTCAGAGTTTTGGACACGTCATCATCTTTCTTGCTTCACGGCCCAATTCAACATCAACGGCCCATTTTCCCGACGGAGCCCAAACTCGTGAAGCCGAATAACTGCCATAGCCCTGGGGAGATTAGTTCCAGAGTCAATGCTCTTCAATTGAACGACGATTGCGACGATGATTTCGATGCTGAATCGATTCTCGATGAAGAAATCGAAGAAGGAATCGATAGCATCATGGGAGGGAGAATCCAGGAAGAAGACTCTAACGCCGTTTGTTCTCATCATCCGTTGATTGGTTTGGGCGGGAAATTCGATTTCCGGCTTGGATTGCAGAGGTCAGGGGTGAGACCTCTTCGCCACGTTGATGAAGGTAACTGGTGGAATTTTCCTGCTGTTGATATTCTTCAAATTTCCCCTAAAAGTTGCGGTGCCGGCGGTGGTAAGGCTCCGGCACCGGTGACTGACAAGAAGAAGAAAAAGAAGGTTGTTGTGGTGGAGAAAGAGAAACCTAATGTGGAGTTGAAGGTAACGGAATTGCCCAAATCGAAACCTGGTTTGATGTTGAAATTGAATTACGACGGTGTTCGGGATGCTTGGTCTGACCAGGGAAAACCGTTCGCCGACGATAGCCCCGTCGCCGACGTGCCGGGAAATGACGTTGCGGTATGTTTCTCATCTCACGCTGGCCAATCAAATTCAACATCTATTTATTTTTTTATTATTTTTTGTTTGTATTTGTTGAAACTTTAATCCCTTCAATAAAATATGCCCTTTTTCCCCCCACATTGTTAAATAGTAGTAAAACTTTATTCCCTCTAATGTCAAAACAAAGTTGTCAATTAGAGAAGATTTATTTATTTATTTATTATAAGGAAAATAACAAGCTAATCATTATTTTCATCCCTTTTCACAAAAGTATTAAGAACAATATCTACCTTATACTAATATATAAGGTATAGTTCTCAAATAAACAAAGGGTTGGGAGCTTTACTCCTGGGTGACATTTTAATCACGTGGAGTGTGGGAAGCACACTTTTTGAAACTGAAATAGTAAAGTATATCATGCATTTCATGCCCCATTCCTCTTTACTTTACTTTTTAAAATAATTTTTTTATTCGAAAAAAAAAAACATTCTCTTGTAATATTTTATGGTTTTGAATTTTGGTATGTTACCTTCCTAAGAAATGGTTAGAGTAAAAACCAATAAACATCTTTGTGGTCTCATTGATAAGCTATCGTTTTCATCTCTTTCTTTTTAGGACCTAAATGTAATTAATAAAACCACACAATCTTTTTGTGGTGTGACTTTATGTTAAGTTTTTTGTCTTAAATTAGGTAAAATTGTCTTGGGTACAAAGTTATGTTATGATGGGATGTAGGCATGGCAGCAGTGCGGCGGGTCGGGGCGGGTTTTGTCAGATCCCCGCCCCGCCCACTACTCTAGCGGGTTCGGGTTTATATCGTCATCCCCGTCCCAATCGGGTCTCACGTCGTACCATTTCTGTCACTAACTTACGAAAAATAAAAAAATTATTTTTACGATAATTAATTTAATAAAATAATAGTTTTTATACAATGATAAAATAAAGTTAAAAATATTAAAATAGACTTTTCTTTTCAAAATAGATCAAAACTTAAAATAAACAAAATTATGAAACAAAATCAATGAATATATTTGCATAAAATAAAATGAAATAAATAGTTAATGTGTTGTTGAGCGGGTTTGGCGGGTCGGGGTGGGTATCGACATCCTCGAACCCGCCGTCAGCCGCCCCCGATCAAGCGGGTATTAAAATCAGCCTCGGGTCGGAAAGTCGGGTGATCTCGCATGAGTTCTCGGTTTGTTTGCCATGCCTAATGGGATGTTGGGTCACGTTCTGACATTATTTAAAGAAAATAATGTCATAGTCCTAGTGTCTAACCATTTAATAGTACGGTACATGGCATGAGCATGAGAGAAGTAGTAGCATACATAGCACTCAATGCAAAACATTAACAATTTCATTTTTTGATATATTGTGTGATGTAGGCGCGGTTGTCTCAAATTGATTTGTTATGGGACAATGGAGGGGTGAGAGAAGCTAGCGTGCTTCGCTACAAAGAAAAGCGTCGTACGCGTCTCTTCTCTAAGAAGATCAGATATCAAGTTAAGAAAGTCAACGCAGATCGACGACCCAGAATGAAGGTATGACCCAGTAGATCAGTTAAGAGGATACTTGAAGAAATTTGATTTATGTCGGAAAAAAAAGTGAAGTGAAGAAAATCTGGTTTATGATATAGTTATGATTTTTGGATAATGAGCTAGTTAGCTGCGTTTCTTTTTAGTTATGGAGAGTGGACCCCTATTATGGTTGTAGGTCACTTTTGTCCAACTTTTTGAGGATCTTTCTTATTCATCTCGTTTAGCTATGCAGTGCAATGTTTAGGTTTTCTTTATTATATTTTTTTTTGTTCTGTTGGTATTTTTTTTTTAAATAATAATATCAAAATATTCTCAGTAGATACTTTTCCGATTATATTACTCAATGAATGAGAAACTGTGTTGTTTAATTTGTTTAAATAACAGAAAACTTTGACTCTCCCCTTCTTCGTAATTGAACATTGTTGTGTAATTAAGTAGCCTCAACTGAAGTAGGAAAAGGAAGGCCAATTGGAAAATTAATACTTACTAAATTGGGAGGTTTCTTCTAAGAAAAAAATGGATTATGGGTTAATTATGTTTGTCGCAATTGAGGTAACAGATCTACATTGTTTGTGATGTGGCAGGGTCGATTTGTAAGGAGCCTGAATTCTAGCTCAAATGCACACAGATGATAAATGTAGTAGAAGTAGAGCACATGCTTTTTTGGTAATATTTAATTGAAAAAATAATTAATTAATTAACAGAGAGTATATCTATATCCTTGATTCCTTGTAGCATTATTACTTTTTGAGTTCCATTTCCTTCCTTTAAGTTGGAAAAGAGGCTGGATGAAATATCAAAGAAGTAGTCCAAAATACAAAATGCCTAACATTCTATTACACCTTGATTCTCTTGGCGCAATGGTCTCCACTCAGGAGGTTTTTTTCCTCGATAAGTAGGGATAATAACATTAATAGCCAAGTAATTGAAGTATCATTGACACTCGCTCACCCTACTTCGGGAGGTTTTTCATTTTACTTTCTTGCAATGTGGTCTATCTTCTCATAAACAAAGATGAATGTTGTTGAACTTAGTAGTATTGCATAAATATAATCGACTCAAGAATCATAACTAAGGCGAATACCTAGTCCAGATGCCAATTTGACCTTAGAATTAATGTAATATCCTTCAATCGCGTCACATAGTACTTGTCATCCAAGTTGTTTGCTTGTCTTAGACACGATTTAACGGAAATGGGTAAAACAATATAGATATTGGAGCATCTCCATTGACAATACTTATAGAGTACTTAAGTGGTATCTATTAGATACTACCATTGTGAGAAAAAAAATGAGTACCTATTGAAAATGGCCTGGGTACTTATACAAGTATTTTCTCTTTCGTCTAATTGTGTATTTTCTCTTTCTTCTAATTGTATGAGTTTACCAAAAGAGAGTTTACCTACTAGTCGACTCATTTTGTAATTTAGAATCGTAGACTCGTAAGATTTTAAGCGTTAACTCGAGAGTTTAACAACCATGTATCTACCCATTGCGAAGAAGGTGGTTAGTATCTTTTGTGTCTACCTTTTATATATACTCCCGACAGGAAAAAATGTGTCCATTGTGTAAGGGACTTGGTCCATGCTTGATGGAGAATGTAAAAGCTCAATGAGCCTAAGGCCCAAGATGCACACGTGATGGGAAGCTCAAATAGAAACACAATGGTCCTAAGGCCCAATGATGAAATAGAATGACTTGAATAAACCATCTTTGAGGTTTACTATACTAACTAAGGTCCTAGTTCTATTTTGGAATATAAAACTGCAGTGAAACCTACCCGCGTAGTGAAATATGGTGCAAGCAACCTGAGTCTAAGCTAAAGTACTATTCACATCACCACGTTCTCACCTCATCATCTCACCGCATTCATTCATCCTGCACTCTATTCTAATCAACCAACAAACCATTGCTCGAGTGTGTGTGACTAAGTGTGTTATAGACCGATACAATTCAACTAGTTACTATTACAACAATTTCCTCTCTTATCAAAGTTACACATACTTTAGTTTAATACAATCAACCAAAAACCTTAACCTACCATAACATAGTGCTACAGATTTAGTTTACTCAGATCTCAAGTTTTTAACCATTTGCTAGATTCTACCAGGTCCTTTTCCATCTGCCTTGACCTCTACCCATCCAACTACGGACATGGCTTCGTCATCGCGAACCTCCTCCATGAACCTAAGCCTTGATGAGGAGCATCTTGCTCCCTTACCTGCAAACAAAAACTCAACCAGTTTAGCCTAAAAGCATCGATAGGTAAAGTGCTAACAAATAAGACTCTCAACCAAAACGCGTCATGTGGAAGGAGACCTAGAAAGAGTAACTACCTGCAATTTCTCAAATTCTCGAATGATATGATCCTCAGTGCCATTAGGACTAATTTGGAAGTCATGGTTCGTGAAGGTGGAAGAAATGGAGACACAACTGTTAATTTGGTCTCTCACTCGAACATGATTTAAAATGACAGTAATTAGTTACACCTTTAAGAGACTAAAATGACAGTGCGTTATATTTTAAACAAGTTTTTTTAATGTCAAGTTGGTCTCTTCCTATGTGGCAACCACTATGGCACTAAACATGTCACATCTGCAACTTTGCGGAATTTTGGACGGCAGTTAACGTGAGGAACTAAAGTCACGGACATAATACACAATGGATGGCGCGTTTTTGCATTTTTGTTCGAGTGAGTGACCAAATGGACAAAGATCTAACACTTTGAATGACCAAAGTAATCATTTACCTTTATTCACTCTCTTTTTTTTTAGATAGGCAATTATTAGTGGGGTGGGAAATGTTAATGACTTGAAATCGAGGCACTCCTTCTTACACTCATTTCGCATGCACTCCTCCCGGTATCCCTTTATTCACTCTATTCTTTCACTTTAGAAGAGCGAATCCTCTTTTATATATAGAATCACAATTTAAAATAAAAACAAAGTAAATTCTACTATACCCATTAGGAGTTTGGTGGGTATGATATCTTCTAAGTAAAATTAGTTCAATTTTAATTTTATTTTAGAATATTTAAATAGAAACCGATGAGATGTCAATGAGTGATTTGATACGGTATCACCTTTTAATCTCAATGGGTAAACAATAGTTTGAACAAGGAAAAAAGAATTAGCAAAGCTACCTCTTCCTCCTAAATTGAGAAATTTCCAGGTTGTATTGTGCACGAGACACCGAAGCCTGCACATATCATAACGAGGTTTGGATCCCACACCTATGGGCATATTTGTAATTAGCAATAACATCTAACAACGAAAATTTTTCATAAGTTAGTTAAGGCTCATACAACCTCAAAATACCAGAAATACCCTTGTCATCGTTGGTTTTGTTCTTTTTGTCGTTGGAAAACGAGACAGTAACAAAGACGGAGGAAGAAGAAGAAGAATAACAACGACAACGTTTGTTTTTTTTTTGACACAGAAGAACGACATCGTTGTTCCTTCTTCTTTCTTTCTCTCACCAAATTCATGCATGGGAACGTTTAAAACCTTGAGAAAAGCCTATGGTGCTCTTAAAGATTCCACCAAGGTTGGCCTTGCCAAGGTCAACAGCGAATACAAGGTTATTTATTTACACCAACAATTTCCTTTTTCATTTTTTCTAGCTTAGAATATTCACATTTTTCTTTATTCTTTCATACGAATTATTATGTTTGATGCTATTCCGTCCGTTTTCTGTTTGAAAGGATTTGGACATTGCAATTGTAAAAGCTACAAGTCACGTAGAACATCCTCCTAAGGAACGTCATGTTCGAAGTGAGTTCTCAAAATCTGTTGAATTTTCAATATTGTGAAACATGTCTCATCGAATTTGAATAATCTCATGAAGAATCTTGGTTGATCAATCTATAATTATGGTTTGTTAATTTTACATCTCACAATTATGCTTGCATTCCAAGAAATTAGAAAAGAAGACATTACAATAATGCCAAATCTAGATATTAATTATTAAGGTTGTTTGTTATTTCAATGCAGAAATATTCTATTCTACATCAGCGCACCAACCACGAGCAGATGTTGCTTACTGCATACACGCACTTTCCAAGAGGCTTACCAAAACGCGAAATTGGATAGTAAGTCCTTTTTCATACTACTCTCTCCGTTTCAAAATGAATGTCGTTTAAGGTTTCTGGAGAAATGTCAAGTATTTGAATGAAATGACAGGTTGCCATAAAGACATTGATAGTCATTCATAGGATATTGAGAGAAGGTGATCCTACTTTCAAAGAAGATCTTGTAAACTATTCACGCAGGGGACAATTTCTCCAAATATCCAATTTCAAAGATGACTCAAGTCCTCTAGGTAAATTGATTCTGTAGATTTTTTTTGTTGTAACCTCTATAGCACTGACACTTTCGGTTGAAGACATATCTGGTGTCCGACACGTATTGTGTCAGACGCCAACACCGACACTTGAATTTGTATTTTTTAAATTAAAATCGATATCTGTACCTCTGTGTCCGTATTGTGTTTGGTGTTCTTGTCTGTGTCAGTGCTTCGTATGGTTTAGGCCATTTTGTTATTTGAATTTTCTAGCATGGCATGACTAATCACAGATTCCTCTATGCAGCTTGGGAATGTTCAGCATGGGTTAGAACCTATGCACTATATTTAGAAGAAAGACTTGATTGTTTAAGAATTCTTAAATATGACATTGAGACTGAGCGTATAACAAAAACATCACCAAATTCAACTAAGGTGTGTGCTTTGCTTTCAATTTAGTTAATTAATTAATTCACACATTAGCTGTTTCTTTAATGTGATTTTTATTACAATTTTTTCAGAAAATGAGTAACTTAACTTTCAGCTTTGACAGGCACATAGCAGATCATCATCAACAACAAGGATGTTTAACAGTGAGGAGCTACTGGAACACCTGCCAGCATTGCAGCAACTTCTTTACCGACTTATTGGTTGTCAGGTAACAATTTTTACTAGAAAAAGTTGAATTACCGACAAAAATTAAAGACGGAAAAAAATGATATTTGTCTTTAATTCCGTCTCTAAATATAACATTTAATTTATCTTGCAGCCTGAAGGACCAGCTTTTAACAATTATCTAGTACAGTATGCATTGGCCCTGGTATGAGAATGTGTAGTTTATACTTTTTTCACATAATAGCAGTTTCAGGTCTTATTTTTCTGTCAAATGCAGCTACATTTGCAAAACTGATATCTGCAAATGAGGAGCTTATATATATATATGTGCAAGATTGTTATTATTGTATTGTGAGTTGTGGAAATATCATTCAGGTATTGAAAGAGAGCTTCAAAATATATTGTGCCCTCAATGATGGAATCATAAAACTTGTGGACGAGGTAGTGTGTCTCTATCAATTTAATTATTTATTTTGATCACTTTACTTGAAATTTTAATTTGTACTAACTAATAATGAAAGCTGCAGTTCTTTGATATGCCAAAATATGATGCAGTTAAAGCTTTGCATATTTATAAAAAAGCTGGCAAACAGGTTTACAAAGATTTTTTTTACTTTACAAATCTGCTTATTTTGTTCATTTTATGCGCAACAAGTTGAATTGATGATTATTCTTGCTGTGCAGGCTGAATGTCTTGCTGACTTCTATGAATACTGCAAGAACTTGGAACTTGCTAGGAATTTTCAGTTTCCAGTCTTGAAACAGGTTCTATTTTACTCATTATATAGCAATCTTTCATTTGATAATTGATATCATTAACTGTATTTAACCAACTTATTTTCTGCAATAAACAGCCACCACCCTCTTTTATTACCACAATGGAAGAATACATTAAAGAAGCACCCCAAACAGGATCTTCGCAAAAGGGACGGGTAAGAAAAAGTTACATACAAACTAGCTTATGGCATAAGTGCTTATCATATAGTAATAACTTATTTATAAGTTGTTTCTATAATAAAGGATAAAATAATGTTAAAACTATTTTTTCCATAAGTTACTAGCTGTCAGTTGATAAGTCCAAATAAGCCGATACAAACAGACCCAAATTGGAGAAAGCTCGTGTCTTATAAGTGTTATATGTATGAGCTTCAAAGAGACAGGTTTATTTATTAATAAATGTCATTAAACATCAGGAGGATCAAGAAAATGATCAATCACCTAAAAAAGAAGAACCAGAACAAAAAGAAGCAGAAGAGCCTGAAATAGTTGAAGAAGTTAAGGAGGAAGAACCTGCTGCAGATAAGGAGGAAACACAGCCTAAGGAAGAGGAGCCTGCTGAACTTCCTCCATTGATATCAACTGATGATTTATTGGTAAAATTTCTGTTATTATATTGTAATGGTTTGGATGTTGGTTTGATGGAATATATATAATATATTTGTTCACCTTTGCAGGGTCTAAATGAAATAAATCCAAAAGCTCAAGAACTGGAGGAATTCAATGCTTTGGCGCTTGCAATTGTACCACCTGGTGGTAAGACCTGGAGTAAATGATTACTTGTTTTTCAGTATTTCCTGTACAAAACTTTGAAATCAGAAAGCGGTTCGAAAACAAGGGATCAGGTTAGGATGCAGTCGGGACTGCAACAAGTTTGGGATTGTCCAATGTTGATTAGACGGTCCAGATTTCAAAATCGAAATTTTATACTAAACAAAAATCTAAAACTTTCTTTGAAATTTGGAGTGTCCGATCTTAATCGGACGACTCTGGACTTATCGATTGCATGACTGCACACAAATTCCAACTGCGCCTAATCCAAATTCAAAAACAAGGTGACTGATTAACTATTTCATATATGATCCAAGTCTAAGATTTTGCAATTATATGTAGGAAATAACTCTAGCACTCCTTCTTTAATTGATATGAATGGTACTACTGGTTGGGAACTTGCACTTGTTACTACACCAAGCAACCACACCAGCCAAGTGCCGCCGGATCAGAAAATGGTTTGTTTCTTCACCTTATTACTTGCTTATCATACTTCAGGTTGAAGATGATAATCTATAATCCTTTAAACCTGCAAGAAGATAACACATGCTGTTGTATTTTCTCTGTCTTTTTATTGAGTCAGGCTGGTGGGTTTGACAAGCTATTGCTAGACAGTTTATATGAAGATGAGAGTGCCAGGAGACAAATTCACCTCCAAAAAAAGCAGGTTATGGATATGGAGGAATGGCTACACATAATCCATTTGATTATAATCAGCAGCATGATCCATTTGCAGTATCCAACAACGTGGCATTAATGTCTCAACAACAGCAGCAGCAGCAACAAATGATATTCCAACAGCAACAGCAGCAAATGATGTTCCAACAACATAACATGATGGTTCCTTATCAGTATCCACATGCTCAATACCCTCAACAGATGCCAGCTATGGCTTCTTCTTCTAATCCATTTGCAGATCCTTTACCCTTGCCTAGCTATTCTTATAGTTCCATGCAACATCAAGGGAACTACAATTTAATGTAGACTCTTCCAACCACAAAAAAAAAGGATGTATTCTTTGTGATTTGAAGTAATGTTAATACAAGTCTTGCAAGTGAATGTTACATGTACATTTTTATTTGTAACCATCAATGATTCATTTTCCACTGCTGTCACAGCAGTTAGTACTATCAGAACCAATGGATTGAATCAATCTTTAAATCATGATTGTTGATTTATTTTAATGAAAAAATAGAAAACAAACATGAAGAGAGAAAGAAAGACGGCTAAATACTGAGGATCGTAATCCATTAAGCTCAGTGCCAACAAAACTTCCCTTCACTTTCTTTCTGAGATGAATCCATTTGCAAAACAAATATATTTTATATTTCTTATCTTACTAATATGTTTAATAAAGATAATCTTCTCTTTGACTCTAGAAATGATATCATTGCTATTAGAGGAGTACTAGCACCACACTCTCTTACAAATATCCTCTCAGTGAAAGTGAGATTACATGAAACGACTAAGTTATGGCGCAAGTCTCATTTCCTATTGAGTTGAATTTGTTCCTAATGATTTTAACTCAATCATAAAGAGAGTTAGAGAATTTCTTCCTATCATTTTTTTAATTGCTATACCATCAATGTCACCATTAGTATTGATCAATCTTAAACTTGAATTGAAGGCAATATTATTATTACTTCATAAGGAATTAGAGTAGTTTGGGATTGTTTTGTAACATCCAAACGGCGTCGGCAAACCAAAAGAAAAGTTTAAGCATTTATAGCAATGAATAATCATACTTTATTTATTTCATGTAACCCAAATACATACATGTATTTACATATTCATCTCTCTGAACATCTGCAAAACTTTGGTATTCATGAACTGCTGAAGTAAGGTAGAAGACATTCGTATCATTATTACTAAAGAATTGTAATCACAAATATATATTTACAGATATCAATGTAAGATTTGCCTCACATCTCAGACAAAAGGTTGCTAATTTTGCGGAGCTCCTTGAGAGCTGACATGGCAGTAACCTGCCCTTTGTCAACCAGAACATTTTTAGACATATTATCCGATGAAGATCCTTGACCACGGTCTTGTTGCAAAGCAGACTCAATTACCTGTTATACAAAAATAATAGTCCTTAAGATAACATGTCTGAAACATCTGTTTGGGATCAACACAGCACGTTTCGTGTAAACACTTGTTATTAAATTTGAATGAGAATCTGAGAGAAGAGAACATTACCTGAATATGCTCAAGCATGGACTGCCCAATATTCCTCAAAGTGCCCATGACATTCTGGTCTGCAGATTCCCTTTGCAATTAACAGAGCTACAATGCCCATCAGTTGTAGAAGAAGAGGCTACTGTACCACTTTGATTACCACAATTGTTGACACTGACAGGTTTTACATCCTCAGAAGCACCTCCTCTTTTCTCAGACATTAACTCACCATTATTATTACGGCCGAGCTTCCAAAACCACTGAAATTTATTCAGTTTTCTGTCCCTAGAATGTGTGGCCGAATATCCCGGGAAAGATTATTGTACCCTGGAGAATGAGGATGATCTGAGATTGGAAGAGGTGAATCAACAGGACTACACAAAGTCTCATTAATTTCATCGAGGGTCAAATTAGACCCAACACTACTTATCTGTGATTCATTTTCGTGATCTTTGATCTCATTAAGAGGACTATCTAGGTTAGATGAGCTTTCCTCAATGACAGTGTTTCCGTGTAGATCTCTATCCTCAACACAGTAATCGTTGCTGCCTTCAGAGCCATCACCTTGTTCCACTTCAGCTGCTACAGAATGATTATCCTGCTCGCATATGATTTCACGACGGTGAGTTTTTTCTGTATCTTCCTCTGAGCCAAGTTCCTTGGAAAGATCTTCTATCAAATTGCGCCTAACAGATGCATTAGATTCCTTTTTACCACTTTTAATCCCCGAAGAAGATGGATCAGATTCTGTTCTTTTCAAACTGAACTTTACCTTTTCCTTCCATCCCTTTTTCGGAGTTGGAACCTTTTTTTCTACTCCATCTTGTTTAACTTCTTCAGCACTATGGACAACTCTCCACTTTTCTTCCCAGTAGCTATCAGGGAATAAAGTCATAGGCGATTTTGGTGAAACCGATTCAAATGGAATGGTACTAGATCTTGAAATAACTGATTTACCCTTGTTATCGTGATACTCTACAAAAGAAGGTGTTGAGGACGAAATCTCAGTACTTAATGCAAGAGTCTGCAATGACTTAGCCTTCTCTATTAGTTTTTGAATGTCCGTGTTCTCAGGGAAGCTTAATAATCTCTGGAGACAGGTTGTAGGATTTTCAGTTGCAAGTAGTGAAGATCTTAAATGAAGTAGCATTGCCACAGCGATGGCTGAGATAAATGCTCCACGAGATGAATGAAAGATCGTAAAACTGGAATCTGTGTTGTCCTCTGCATGCTTTTCCACTTTACTATTATCTGATAGAAAGATTTCATCCCAGATGATCAAGAGGTTTTCGAGTGAAAATTCACGTCCAAATAAAACTCTCAACCAGCGGAGAGCAAAGTACTGGGGTTCAACACCGAGATCAACAAGATGGCTATGCAAAGATGAATCGACGTGAGACAACAAATGATACAATGCAGCAGAAGCTTCAATTACAGGAGGCAGACCGGTATGAGACCCGGCAATAGGAGAATAAGAGAAGAAATCCCAGCCATTGCAACTGAACCATTAGCCCCATTCATTAAAGCATCAAACATACAATAAGCATCGTGTTCGATGAATTTCTCAGATAAAACAACACCTAGTTCACCTTCAGTCCCGTATGCATCACTTAGCAATACAACGGTCTGTATCTTAGGATCAAGCTCGTCAAGACTCTTGATTTTAATTTCATTTCCATGGGAGCCGATTTCACCCTCCGAGTCTGAAGATTTTCTAAAATCAAAGCTGTAAGAAATATCATTCTCTTGATAAAAGAGACCGTCAAATCTGTCTGTGAAGTGATCTTCATAAAGTTTTGAACTTCTGAAAGGTGCTCCACATCAACTTGGAGAACATAAAGCAAAGGAGCAAGTAATTCATGCATTCCTAGAAAAGAAATGAACGAAAGAATCTCAGCAATGTTGGCTCAAATATTTGCATAACATAAACAAGTTATTCACTTAATGTTAACACATTGTTTGCAACTGTTACTTGGTTGAGCAATTTACCTTGTCTATAAATCGCACTCTGGGTGTTTTAGACACCATAGTAACAAAAAAATTCTTCTCAACATGCCTTGGCACCCTTGTGTTTGGAAATAGTTGCCATGTTCTGGGTATAGACGTGATAAATCCTGATCAACCATCCTCTCTAGCTCCGCATTCAAAAAAAAACGACCCCATGTACTGTCTGCATATAAAGACCATTTTATCGTTACCACAAATGGAGTTCAACAGCAAGAGACAGAGAGGGTTAGATAGACTAGCTACAAATCTATTTCATGGTATCCCAAATTTTGGAGGTAAAATTACAACAACATATGCGACAATTTACTTGCTTGTCCTTTATATCTGGTCTCGCTTCACCTCTTGCATTTGTTGATTGCCATTATTTGTAGGTTGTGTTGCCACTAAATGAGTAGGGAGCATCACTAAATTCCTCCATGGAAAAAAAGTAGTTTTACAAAATCTTGGAAAGTAGAAATGATTATATAATCTGGCAATAAATAGAGGATGAAGCTCTTGTAAAACCAATCTCAGGAAAGTCTGAAGAAAATAGTAGCATTGCTCTCACAAAGTTGGAATGGGAAATGTTATTTGTACATAAAAAATCGATAACAATTTCCATGGTTAGTGTAGTGTTCAACTTGGTTAATGGATATACCAATGTGTCGCAACTTCAATTGAATGTCATTAACCACGATTTTCGGGTGTTCAAATATCTATGTAGTAGGTTATATTTGAAGACCTGAAAATCGTGGTTAATAACTTTCAAAATGGTGTGGTTAATAAAGTTCAATACAAAGTTAATGAGCTGGCACCATGGTATATCCATTAACCAAACTCAAACATTTCAATGACCAAAATTTTGAACTACATTAACCACACAAACTGTTGTTGAATTTTGGTGTTCAAATAATAGAACCGAAATTATAGACTTATCCACAAGTACCATGCAATAAGAATGGAGTGTTGAAAAATTTTATTTGTTGGGATTTACCTGGATTTTGTGAAAGCGGGTTGTCCACGACAAGATTGGGTGAACTATTTTCATCCTTTGTAATGTGGGGATCAATCAGGAGGCGGCCTCTCAAACTGGCATACCTGACGAGATAATTAACGGTACATGTCAAATAAAAAAGACATATCAAAAACAAAACACACTCAATTGTTTTTAATGCACAATCATGACAGGCATCAAGAAACACTTGGATCTACTCAACATCTCTCAAGATAGAAACACTGTAAAGAGGCGTATAAATTGTAATGGAAGACAAATGCCAGACGCCCCATATCTATAATTTATACAAACAGCCCTCGATGCCAAATGTGAAGAAACAGCTTGATTTCCTATTCATTTCCACCAATGAAACAATACCTTGATATAAAGTGACAGTATTATCAAATAGAGGCAATGGCGGATTTTTTGCCAACCGCTAGGACCAATTTGTAAAAGATGGTGGCAGTGCCATGGCATTTTATGGTCGAAATACTGAAATAGCAGCTTAAATATTGAATTTTCGACAAAACGGTATGGTCCACCATCCACGATTGATAAACTAATAATAGTATTGACTTCAACTGAATGAAAAGAGGGTGGTGAGGGATCAACTAAGTCTCTCACAGGTGTATCGATCAAATTAACCTTAAGATATAATACAAAATGCTATTAGTGATTGAGATTGCATCAACCAGTATAAAATCTCAACCATTCATAATAATTTATACTATATCCTACAGTCAATTTGACTGTGACTGGCACTGGCACTGGTGATGGGCTTATTTGATCACTCGCCCTAGAAGCCACCCCAAAAGATATCAAATTCTCATGTCCGCATTCTCGAATGAAAATGTTCAAAATATAATGTATATGATTGTATCTCCATCTTTAATGAATAAATAAAAAACATTCAAGGTGTGCTTATCTTGCTATTGTAGAGAGTTGAGAAACAAAAACCATTACTACATTACATACTACAAAAAGAGTACTTTATATAATTGCATATATGTTATGCTTATCAATACCAAGGAACTTGGGATATTATAATGAATGCAACATTGTAAGGAAATAAAAAAGGGGAAATTGAAGAGGGAGAAACAACAACAGACAAGTAACAAGTTAGGTAACTTAAGCTAAAACACCTATAAATAAATATAAAGCTCCGAACTTTGAAGAATAAAATTATCCAAAGACCATAAATTGGATGAACAACCAACCCATAAGAAAAATGAAATCAATTCACATCCCCATCAAAACGAGAACACTAATACAGCGTGATTATTGAGTTAGCTTACCTCCTTCGAGAATTAGCGGTGGCACGACGAAGATCATCAATTGAAGCTGAAGAAGAAGATGATGTCGATGACGATGACAATACTCCAAGATTTATTCGCCACTGCAAACCTCTAAGATCCTCAAATCGCCGACTCTCCGGCGACGGCGATGGCTGAGAAACGGTACCGGAGTTTGAAGACAGCACCGACGATGATTTTGGCAATGGCGGATCCATCAGAGCCGGTGGCATGCCTCTCCGGCAATTCCTGACCAACCCAGATGCTAAAAATTGAAGATTTAAGCAAGGCAAGACGGAATTGTTGAAGAAGAAACAGAAATTTATTGTGGGGTGTTTAGAAAGGAGGGAATTTGGGAAGACTAGAGAAAGAAAGAAAGAAAGAAAAAAATTAGGGGGTGGATGAAATTACGTGGCAAATTGGTATGTGGGCAGAAAAAATAAATGATTGGTAGAGTTGTTTTTGTTCTGCTCTTTGATTGTGAGAGAGAGAGAGAGAGAGAGAGAGAGAGAGAGGATAGAGATAGATACCAAGTTTGTTTGTGTAGGAGACGACGTAAAAGGAAAGGTAGAATGAAAAAGTAAATGTTAAATTATTGAGGTGTCATCTTCTGCAAAATCTAATCCAATTTCCCCCATTTTCTTCTCTTCTTCTCACACAATTTTGCCTAATTTTTGTGTCACCTAATTCATCATAATTGGTCTAATAGCCTCCTGGTTTTATTTTATTATTAATATAAATATTTGTTGTATTCGTTTTTATGTGGATAATAAAAAAAGGAATTTTAAATAATAGGACCTTTCTTTTTTGACCAGATAACAGGACCTTGTGTTTTTAATTAATAATAAATTGACTGGTAAATTGGTGCTTGGAGAAATTCGGTAAATCTGTTATTATATAAGTATAAGTAATGCTTTTGTCAAAGAAATAAAGTATATAAGTAACGGTTTTTATAAACGGCAAGGAGGCCTATTTGGGCATATTCTATTTTCTTTTTGACACAATTTGGGAATATCCTTTTTAGCTATTCTTAGTTACATATACTATCCAATCATATGTTTGTATGACTAATATTCTATTATTTTTTGATACAGTATCGGTATTCATTTTGCTCCTCTCCATTCCAATTCAAAATAAAACAAATTAGAAACATGTTTTCACTTATATCTATACTATAAGCAATCCACAATACATAAGAGAAAGGTGATTTGGACCACCATTCAGCATTTATCAGATGATTAGGACCCATCAGTTCCTACATTGCATCTATTAATTTAGCTGTATCAGTCTTCTAATTAGTTAGTAGAAGTAATGCTAGTCAGTTATCTATGATAGTTATAGCACTCTGTTTCAAAGCTAACTAAACTCCCCTTTATTTTAGTGACTTGTATATAAGGGATTCTGTTATCTTGTAAATTCATTCAATCTCATAATCAGAAAATGGAAACAGCAATTGCTCAGTTTTCCCCAATTCCCTATTTATAGTTCTAACATGGTCTTAGTAGGATTCTTTCTCATCCGCTAAAATTCCGCACTCTTCGGGATGTGAGAAATTGGAGTGTCTTTGAACGCATCCATACGAAGAAAATAAATAGACTAGCACATCAAAGACAGGATGATCTTGATTATGTTACTTATAACTTGCCTTTGAACAATATGTATAAAGGTTTCTCCATATCAAAAATAAATTTTTTGAACTTTTATACCACATTTGGCTCTTTTGGCAAAATGGATTGCTTAAAGCAGCAATCCATAGTATTATTAAGAAGAAAAAGATGAAAAAAAAAAATACAACCACACATAGGGGGATACAAACCCATCCTAACGTCATCTATCTCTAATGAAGAAGTTCATTTTAGAAAGAAACTCTTTTACAATGAAAACTAGTATACCTACCTTTAACACAAGAGAAAATAAACTCAACTCATAAGAGGAAAATATATCACTGCCTTCTTGAAGAACGAGTAATGTTAACCTTGAATGGTTTTTAACTCAATTTTTTCTTTTGTGTAGTAGTGGATAAGGTGTCATCTAAATGACTACCACCATCTCCAGGGAGAATGTCTCCTTCCTCAATAGGGTCTTCTGGGTGGTTTGCTTTAGCACTAAGCTTACGTAGAATACGCATATCAGTTTGAACAACTTCATCAATAATTTGAATTTTACTTTTGATGGGAGAAAGAAGAACAACATTAGGAGAAACTTGTGTATCGATGGATTCATTCTCCTCCCCATTTGTCTTCTCATCATTAGGATAATTTGAATGTGGACCTTTTATAGCACAATTGATCCACTTTTTATACTTTTATATTGTGGTGCTTTATTTTAGGTTCAACTACAAGAAGACATGTTATGATCAATTTGAGATTGAGTCTATAGACAATGTTGATATTTGGGTAACTGAGGAAAGAAGCATCTCTTGAGTAGCTGGCTGGTGACATTGAGAATCTCATTTATAATGTGAATGCAACTATTCTTGGTGATCAAGTTCCTAACTCGACTGAAATTGGTGGAGGTTCGACTAGTGAAGATGCTATTCCAAATACATATGAACATGAAGAGATTAACATCAACGAATTTTATGATGATTGATATTCATCTTTTTTTTGCAAACATTTAGTTTCTATGTGTAGTTTCAAATGGATATTAATGTGTTGAATTTGAATATTAAGTCATATTTTATTTAGATAATTTTGTAATTTTGCATGTTAAATATTATGAGTACACCGGTTCAATGTCCAGCATGACTGATTCCTGGTTGAACCATTGAACCTTAAATTCGATGTCTTCACCAATTCAAGGATCATGGTTCTATGAACATTGGGATGATTTAGGTGTATATATAATCCAAAATTTAATTTGAAATTAATTGAGATAAGTGAGAACTTAAGAAAAAAGTAAGTCCTCTAGTCTTATACTACATTCATCCATCGCCTCTTTGAAAAACCTCAATTAACTTGTGCTTGTCATCATCAATCAAAACTGGAAAATTTCAACCAGGAAATGTCATCTTTGTCATTGATCCATCTGAATTAAGGTTCTCTTGACATATATTGAATGAAAACAGCGTAAGTGGACTTTAAAAAAAAGTAAGTCATGTTGGGCTGAGTTCTAGTTTTACTTCAAGGTCTTCCATATATAAACACCTCCTCTTCCATTTGATAAGAAGATTAGTTCAGAAGTGGAGGAGAATAACGCCAAAGGATAAAGATGCATAATAATAACATTCTCGTGAGTCTTTCAAATTAATAATAATCTCATAGTAGGGACTAGCTAGTTAGAGATTATTGTATCGGTGACTATAAGAATTTAGTGAATCATATGTTTTTTCAGTAGAAGCCGGGGTGTGGTTGCGCCATCCTCATCTTAATGTCAGTGTAAGCAATGTTATTAAACCCGACCGACCGGTCGGTCGGACCGTGAAAGCGGTGCCTGCAAGTCGTTCGAGTCACCTATTGGATCGTGGTTGTTCCGCATCGGCATGCGCACCCGTGAGCGGAAGGTCTCGACCGGTGATGCGACCGGTGTTTGACGATGGTCATGCGACCGGTGTTGACCCGGTCGGGTTCTTCGATTTGTGCTTGTTTTTATTTTTAAGTAAAACGCGCCGTTTCTTTTTTTTTTAAACAAAAGCTAAATTTGAATTCAATTTTTCTTGTTCATTTTAACTTTAAGGTTTTTATTTAATTTCGTCATCTTTTATGAGTTTTATCATTGCTTTAGCTTTCTTCAATCTCTCTTTTTTCTAATTCAGTTTAACTTTAACATTAAGGTTGTTATTCATCTTTCAACACTCCAATCTACACCAATCTTTCTTTTTTCTAATTCGATTTTAATAACATTGGTGTAGAGGGTTTGATCCTCGCCTTGGGTATGAAGTAGCTTTAAATGTCTGAATCAGCTGTCTCATTCTTTGAGGTGTCTCCAATCCAGTAGGGGATTAATTACTGTGTTCGACGGTGAACATCCTAATCTCGACAAAAAAATGTTTTTTAGTGAAAAAAAATGTCAGTTCAGCACATTAAACGGAGGATCAAAACCATGACTTGTGAAAATCCCTGAAAATAGTAAACACTAAATTGGTAGGGTGATTATTATGTGTCCTTAACTAACATATAAAAAAGGCATTGTCTTTCACTAGTGCAAAAAAGGCATTTTGAATCGGTTGTTTTACACATTTGGAATCGGTTATTCACGATTCAAGCGTTAGCAGCGATTCCTAAAGTAGGCGTTTTTGAATCGGTTATATAACCGATTCATAATGAGTTATTATGAATCTGATTCTAGTAAGAAACCGATTCATATTGACTTTGATAAAGGTGACTTAGTCATGATTATTTTATGAATCGGTTATATAAAGATAACAGATTCCTATTGTTTTTTTTTCTCTTTTGCAACTTCCTCCTTGTTTTTTTGTAATTTTTTCCACCTATTCACCAATATAATTTCAAGCAATTGACCAATTTACATATAACTCATAATAATTCATAAACTTCCGTTAAACTTAAAAGTACTATAACCACAAACACCAATTCATAAACTTGAAATTCATAAACTTGGAAGTATACAAAATTACACCAACTCATAAACTTCAAAGTTATACAAAATTCCACCAATTCATACTTAAAAGTAGGTGCATGTTTCTTTCAAATCATAACAAAATACTTCTATCAAACTTGTTAGTCAATCAATGACTTCCCACCTGGACGAATCTTCATATATAATTCGCCCAACGCATGGCCTCTAAAATTTCCTCATGAGTGTATGCTTTTGTGTTATCAAATACCTACAAATGTCCATACAAAAAACTCAGCACAATGAGAACCAAAAGACACATACACCAGCCAATACCATGTTGCAACACCAACATAAATTTAAAATAAGAAAATGTACCTCCTCCCAGCTACATGTACTTGTACCCCTCAAGAACTGGCTATACCATTTTGCAGAGAGCTTTGGGTATCTCCTCAACTCTGGATCATCCCGATCCACATAGTATAGGCCAAAGCTCGATCTGTATCCATCTAGTAACTCTAATAAATCCAGGAAGGACCATGCAAAATACCCTTTTATATTTGATCCGTTTCTGCAAAAAAATTAGGATGGCTTTGAAAATTTTACGAGAATAAATTACTTTCAGAAAAAGAAGAAAACAAACAAGCAAACAAATGGTGAGTCTATCCACACCCCTAAGTGAAATAAATAACTTTAAAAGAAAAAAAATACTCTTAACTTCTATACACCCTTGGTGGTGTGAACTGGATTCACGTAAATCTATATATGTAAACTGAGTTCACTCACGTACGTCCTCAAGATAATTAGATGAATGAATTAGAGCAGCAATTGCATGCATACCTCAAGGCATTAAGTACGCCACCAATATATCCATGCAAATAGTTCACCCTCGACACGTCTTCTAGTGACGAATTGCTTCCTGTCCGTTGACCTAAATTGACAACAAATCTTTCATCCCAATTATATATATATATATATATATATATATATATATATATAATCTTCTCCAACTCTAGTCAATCACTTTATTCAAATAACTTTGAGAGAGAGAGAGAGAGAGAGATAAACCATTTTCAAGAATGAATATAGGAGGATTGCCATAACGGAGCTTGAATTTATTGAATTCTTGTTCTAAACCCCATGGTTCAACAAAGTACTGAATCAAATCAAGTAAAGCTCGTTAGTCCATACACTGAAATAATCCTAAAATGTTAAGCAATTGATTATGATCAACTACATATGATTACTTTTACGTACCTCTTCACTTGTAAACAGACCCTGTGCATCTGCCAAAACAAGGAAATTAAGTGATGATGCATATGCTCGATCGAGCTCATTAATCAAATTTCAGAAACACGATGAAATAGATGTCGCTTACACATCACCATTTTAGAAAGAAAATAGTATAAGCTTATTAACCATTGTTGATGAGTTCATTGATGAGATTGTTGTAGTACTGTAATCCTTTGGGATTGACAGGTCCTTTTCCATCTGGAGACAAAGAAAAGTATTTTCAAAGGTTTTATTACAAGACAAAAAGCATGTGCATAAGTTAAAGTTCAGTAATATTATTACTTGGTATGAGTCTTGACCAAGAAATAGAAAATCTATAGGCTTCAAGACCAGTTTCTACCATGAGCTGTACATCTTCCTGCAGCATTACATATATATTTTCAGAAAAACAATTGCACTCTCATAATAATCACTTTAGAACTAACATTGATACCGTGACTAGTAGTTGTGCCACAATTTTTTTTTTCTGATTAGAAAGAAAATCAGTAAATGACTGAACCACAATTCAAGTAAAACAAATCGCAGTAACCTAACCTTATATTTGTGGTACCCATCACAAGCTACATCTCCATTTTCTCCGTGTGAATACCCTGTTTAAAATGGCAGCATGAGACTGTCTTGTGGAGCAGGAGGGACGATTGGTGATGATTATAATTATTCTGTTATTTAACTATTCATTCAGTTTGTTTGTTTGTTAGTTAGCCATAAGCTAAGTTAGTTAAACGGTTAGATAATTGTTCAGTACAAAATCATGCATATAAACTCTGCTGCAAATTATTAACAAACACCTTTTTTTTTCTAAGCAAATGTTATCAGTTACTTGAGGGGAAAATGTTAATTTTAAACACACCACAGCAATTATCAAAGAAAATTCAGTAGCACGACCACGGGCACCCCAATTAAGATTCAATTTTCGAAAGATCATTCTTAGCAAATAAGGCAAGTTTCACAAACATGGTTAATCGAAAGATAAATTGCAATAGAAAACCATCATGAAAGAAGATGCAGAGAGAGAGAGAGAGCAAAACCTCATCAATTTGATCCCACCACCTGAACTCAGCTTCCATTTTGTTACGAAGCACATTATACAAAAGTGTCGGATAAAAGAGGATCCGTGCACCTGCTCCTACCAACGCTCTTTTTGCATCAACCCTAACAATTTGCTTCTCGCCCTTTTCTTCTTCAACCCTACTACACTCTGCATCTTCCAATTCCTCGATCTTCATCGCACACGGCAAATTACAAAAGAAAATAAAAACCTAAAACTACAACCCCAATCCTGATTCATAATAAAATATATGCATTAACATCAATTAATACCCTAAAATTTAAGATGATAAGTTATTTAAGGAAAAAAAAAGAAGAAGCAAATTTACCTTATTGCGGAATTGGGAATCTGGGAAGGCCTAAATCGAAAATTAGAAAGAAATGGAAAATCGACGTGAGAAATTGGGAACGACAGTGCTCAAGTGTTAATTAAAAGAAGAAGAGACTGGAAACAGAGAGTGGAGAGATCCCCGTAGAATTAGAATTAGAACCGAAGACGGCGCGACGGAAACGACGAGAGATGGAGGCTGAGATAGACTGTGACAGCCAATGGCGTGATGGAGGTGAGATTGAGCGAGATGAAGGCCGCGTGAGTGTGAGAAAGGGAGAGTCGTGAAAGTGAGATTGAGCGAGATGAAGGCCGCGTGAAAGTGAGAAAGGGAGAGTGTGAGTAGCGAGAAAGCGCGTGAAACTTTTTTTTTTTTTTTTTTGATAAAATAACTTTACGAATCGGTTATGTATAAAAGACCGATTCCAAAGGCCTATCTCAGAGATACATTATGAATCTGTTCCTTAAATAACCGATTCCATATGTGTCAAAAATCTCTAAAACTTCCGTTTAATTTGCAAAAATCACATAGTGTATGCATTTGGAATCGGTTCTTAAACAATGAAAGCTCACAATAGTGCTTCTTAAAGCAGATTTTGTACTAGTGTTTTGTCAATTTGACAACCACTTTTGTCCCTATTTATAACTGATAAATGAATGAGTGCACATTGTTTTAAACGAATCCATCAAGTATACTGTGCACTCATTCATTTAAAACAATGGGTGGAAGAAACAAACTACAAATTGTGAGTCAGTGAGTGAGAGAAATAAGATGAGCTAGTGTCTTCAAAAATTAAGAACTAGGCTAAATAAAATACACTTTAAAATTCATTCCTCTCATTTATTTTGATGATTTGATCGTTTATCTCCCAAATGTTATAATACAAGTGGCATGTTAAGAAAGTATAAGATATTTTTAATTAATTTTAAACTATTGATTACATTTTATAGTCTTTCATGTCATAACCTTTTAATGCTTAATTCAAATTCTAATGTTTGTTGTTAACTATATTCACTTAAAAAATTAGGGTTTTTAGTTGTTCACGATTATTCACCTAATGAATTAGGGATTACTTAATGTTATGGGTTTGATAAAAAAGTAAAAAGGGTGTTATTTTTATTGTTAAATCAG
Source organism: Oxytropis ochrocephala (assembly GCA_020916435.1). NCBI lineage: Eukaryota > Viridiplantae > Streptophyta > Magnoliopsida > Fabales > Fabaceae > Oxytropis > Oxytropis ochrocephala. The sequence continues at coordinate 3,427,543 of CM037088.1, read as the reverse complement.
TTTGAAATAGTTTGAAATCAATGGAAGTTCATCACTAAGTTCTTTTATTATCTCGTAAACTTCGTGTTTTTTGTTCTTTATTAAAAATACAAAAACATTTTATTGTCTTTACTATAAAAGTTCTTGTTACTTTACCATATCACTCAAACTCCATTTTATTTGTGTTTGTTTAGTTTGTTGTTACCGCTTATTGGTATTTGTATTCGATCATTGAGTTCGACACTCGGTCTTATCGTTTTATTAATTACTACTTGCGACACTTTAGTACACTTGCCAATTTCGCCATCAGGTATACATCAACCGATTAAATTCTCCAGCGCAAATTAATCTACAATAAAGCTAGTGCATATTGTGCACCAATAACACAATAAAAAAATATTGATGTAAACCAGAAGCTATGGTTGCTTGAATGATTTATGCAAAGGCAATAATTATTTAAGGCTCTTAATAGTTGAAGCATTCATTTTTTTTTGTCAAAAAAATAGTTGAAGCAATTTCCTAGAAAAATATTATGATACCTATAGAGTTTTGTTAGGAATAATATCCTGTAGGCAAACTCAGTATAATATTTAAATTTATTTCATAATAAATAAGAAGAATTCTATGAAACTTTTTGAGTTGTGTTGGATACCTAGGCAAAAATATTTCAAAATTTAATTTAATTTTAAAACAATTTAATATAAAAAACACGTGTCATTATGTGATTGGATGTTGGGTTTGATTCCAAACAAAACTACGGGGGTATTGGAGTGTTCAACAAAAATTAATCGAAGTACGTAATAATTATTTAAGGCTCTTAATAGTTTTTTTATAGGCAAATGTTAGTGATTAGTAATTGGTTAGGGGGTGGGGAAAATGTTAGGCTCTTAAAAGTTGAAGTCGATTCAAAATTAGTAGTTGATGCTTTTAGTGGTAAGTTTAAAGATTCTATCGAGTTTGGTTCTATTTTATATCGTATGAATCAACTCTTTTTTTTTGTAATAATTCTAACGTAGAGTTTATTAGGGTTCTATTTGACAATGTCAATCTGCTAGCGAATACACTTTTTGTAAGTGTCAGCCATGTATAGCTTATAACACTTTTAGTAGTTTAAAGTATCTTTTTTGAAATGCATTAAGTTTGTTCTTGTAAAAAAACACTTTTAGTAGTTTAAAGTATCTTTTTTGAAACGCTACTTGAAGTATCGTTTAGCTTATAACGTTTTATTTTTTTTCTCATTTTTCCTTATTACTTCAATTAAATTTCCATTTCTATCATCCATTAAATGAATACTCTCTCTCACATTTAAAACTTAATTACAAACCCTATCTAAATAAGATCATATGATATGTATTGCAAACCCTACTTAGAGTGTTATTAATTTTGTTTAGTTAATTAAAATATAGATAGTTCAATTTTAATCAGATGATTTGAATGAGTTGACTGTGTGACTGTATGCAGTATGACTGCAACTAACCCAAACCTCTCGGATATGGTTTATTGTTGTAATGGAAGCACGTAGTCAATAAATAATATTGATTATTAGTTTGTGTTTGGACGATTCATGCATATAACAGTTTCACCAAATAAACTTTAAATTTACTAACTTTAAATTGATCGAACAGTCTAGATCGATGCAAAATACACATATATATCCCAAAATACTCTATTTGTCTCATATTATCTGTCAGTTAATATTATGTATAAGTCATAAGAAAATTATTTGTTATATTGACTTTCGAGATAAAATAATTTTCTTTGACTATAATGTCCTGTTATAGTTAAAGTGAGGAAAAAAAGTGTTATAAGAAAATAACGAATACTTTGTTAAAAACATAAATTTTACAAACAAATCAGGCATAATGGCAGTTCTTCTGACAGGATCTCAATCAACTTGTAGTATTTTGGATTCATGCAAAGTTTCATTAATTCATCACAGAAAAAATGCACCATATGCATATTGTGTGTTTTAGATTCACCTCTTTTTCGAATCCAGCCTTGGGCATGCAGCAGTGTTAAATCTCTTGAGGGAGAGTTTTATCGCTCATTGTAGTCCTATCCGACTCAAGAGATTAATATCTGCAATTGCGCACAAATGATACTCAGTTTATACCAAAAAAGATACACCTCTTTTCCCATGACATATCACGAGTTCATTTCACGTATGAATTATTAAGATTAAGATATATAGTTTTGGAATCATCTAGTTGCATTTTGTGCCTTAGAAAAGGGCATCTTAGGTCACATGTGGTGGATAAGCTTAAAGACAAGGCTGGTGGGTCTCCCAACATGTGCAGTGCAGAAAGCAACCATCATCACCAAACAAACTTTGGCCAAAAGGAAAAAAAAAAACAAACAGCATTTGTCTATTCCAAAGAAAAACAGGTCTGAGTCTTTACAAATTACATCTGTATCTTAGTTCCCTTACCTTACAGTTTCCAAGTTCCGCTATAATATAATATAATATATATATATATATATATATAAATATATATATAAATCGAGTATTCTCTGTACGCTAGTGGCGGACTATGTGTGTAAATTAAAGACTGAGGCAGCTTAGGAAAAAATATGTTTTTATCCTTGAAAAATATCTTTTGCAGTTCCAAGTTTTGGGCCAGACTAAAGTCTTTTTGGGTTTGCACTCACTCTAATGCACCACACTCACACAATCACTTAGATTATCACATATTTTATTATATTTTTTGCGATGAATGTTTAAAAAATTAATGTTGGTCTATTGCAACACAAGTTGTGAACCTATTTAAACTCCTATTTTTATTATATTTTTAGTGATGTATGTGTTCGAAATTTTTTGCATCCCCTGTCGTAGGGTCCTAGGTCCGCCACTGTTGTACGGAATTGCAAATACTATTCCTCGACCCATTAGACTGCACAATGAAAGATCAAAACGTCTTCGCCAAGAGATTTAACATCACAGACGCCCAATCTTAGATTCAATCACATGATTTTGATTAAATTGGAATAGACTTCTACTATTTCATCTAAACGCCATAATATACTTTCATAAAGCCCTTTGTGACTTCGAAGGAGGACATTTTTGAGGGGAAAGGATCCTCACAAAAAATAGAGAATATAATGTGAGGTAAATCTAAGGATGGTAATGGGAAACTTCTAGGTAGAGTATTAATTATAGTGCTTGTAACAGAGTCTGCACACGTATGGGTAGCAATTTTAGTGTATCACTATCTTCCTATATGCAATAAACACCAAAGTGTGTGTACCTGCATCCGTTACTTAAATTTTAATTGTAAAAAATAATAAATAACTCAATTAAAAAAAATCGATATTTTTTCAAAACTACTTATTAAGATATTACAAATGATATTATTTAACGAAATAAAAAACATTCAAAAAGTTAATAAAGTTAACACTGTGTTTGGATGCAGTGAAAATGAGGAGAAAAGAAAGGAGAGGAGGGATTACACGTTTCCATAAAAAAATTTCATCCTTTGGTAAAGCTGAAAACATGAGAGTGGAAGAAAAAAGTTGTTGGGCCCACAAAAAACAATCCACCCAATTTGGAGAGAAAAGGGAGAATTGAGTGACTTTTCAAAGCAAATTACCTAAATGACCCTATTAAAATATTCTATTTTATTTATTACTTAACTACTTTTAAAAATACATTTTTTTATCAAAAATATCAAAAATTATTTTAAATTTATTTAACCTCTTTGTAACTGTCATGTTTATTTAATTTTTAAGTAATTGTTTTAAAATTTATTATAGTTGTTTTACCTATTCAATTCAATTTTGCTTAAGGATATTTTTGTCTTTCTACAAATATATTTTTCTTTCCTCCCACACTTTCTTTCCATTTTCTCTCAAACCAAACAACTACACAATCATCTCATTTTCAACTCCTTTTCTCTTCTATTACTTTTCTTTCCTTTGTCTTCTTTTTCTCTACTTTTCTTTTATTAACCAAACAAACCATAAAAGTTATGAGTATGTTTAACGAATTTGTTTTAAGTTGGATATGTAGGTATTTCAAATTCTAATAATAGAAACTAGTAATAAACAATTGCATATTTGTATATATGAAAATTATCAACTATCGCAGTCAAAAAAATGATAGACACATAGATATTGCGTATTCTCTGCATTGTTCAAATATGCTGTCATCAACTATCCTCCCACTATGAACATTGACAGAAAGTTTCTCAGTAATCAACAAATTACCTCTCCTTTTTGACTCTCATGAATGATTATAATAAGTTTTCACATAGACTAAAGTCAAATATGTATGATCGATCGCACAACACAATAATGATTACAGTACTCATTGTTTAATTTTCATTGTCATGAACGTAATCAAACTCATAATTATAGTACTGCCAAAACTTTAAATCCCAAATATTTTTATTCAGGCGACGTGGTTTTGATTGAGACTATTTTTTCGGCTGGGACTATTATTATTAATGTTTTTCATCAATCTGAAGGAACTTGCATGCATCTACGGAACAATAGAAATAATGAAAGAGTATTGTCAATTTCGCCAGTGAGTGGGCGGCAACTTCAGTACTCGAAGTTTTTGTTGGCGCAGGCGCTTAAAAATAAGCATATTCAAAATCAAGCGGTAAGTTTTGGGCTACCGATAGGCGGCGATGATATTATTGGGCATGGTCCGAAATTTGCCCATGGGCTTCTGGGCTGGCCCGTTTACTGTTTTGTTTTTATTACTTTTTTTTGCAAAAAAAAACAAAATGACACACAAAATGACAGCAGAGTTTCTAGTAATTATCTATCTATTATTATTATTATTATTCATAAATAGTTAACAACAGATTAGTTACACTTCAATTGTTTTCAGTGTTTTTAAAAGCTAGTTTGGTTCTTATCACGCGGCATTGAGCTTGTTTTATTCATTGACTTGGTCTGCAGAATATTTAGCCATTGATTGTTTTATTATTGATTCACTGCTCTATATAGTGGTTGTAGCACATATTTTCATGTTGAGCATTTTTATGAGTTCATCACATTGCTGGAATTGGTATTTATATTTTCTGTTTTTTAGGAATACCATGAAGAAAGGAGACAAAAGACTTCTAATGCTGACAAGTCTCAATTGGAAATATATTTAAATGAGCCATGTCTTGATGAGAATAATATTGACATCCTCCAATATTGGAAGATAAATAAGAGTCGTTTTCCTCAACTTGCAATTATGGGCATGAGTTTCTTAAGATTCCAATCACAACATGAAGCACCGAATCTTCGTTTTAGCATCGGAGGTCGTATCTTGGATAAGTATAGAAATAGCTTACTTCCTGAAACTGTGCAAGGCCTCATTTGCACGTGTAATTGGTTGCACGGCTATACGGAAGTTGGACCATCTGGTAATAAATTAAAAAATGTCTTCTGTTATTGTTTTTGTTGGTAATTCTTGCATTATTTTTGTCATTGACTTCTTTTATATTATTCATTGTAGATGTCTAGGAACTCAGTAGTGGAGATAAAGTTGTCGGATGATAGTTAAATCTTTGTTCGTTCTTTGGCTTCTTTGTTCTTTCTTTGAATTTATCGTTGAATTTGTAGTATTTTGTTTTAGTTTTGGACTCGATATATTGCGTAGTTGATTTATTTTTGGATTATGACAATGTGTTTTGCAAAACCAAGATTTAATTTATTTATGTACGCTTATTTTGGATTATGGATAAAAGATATATTGTGTTCTTTGAATTTTGTTTATGTATGTTGTTCATTGATAGAAACAATATATACTTAAAATTTTAAAAAGTCAATGGCTTGTGGCGTTGGGCCGACCCATTCGCGGCCCATTGGCCCATGGGTGATGTTGGGCGGGCTTGGGCCTACATTTTTGCGACCCATTTAGAATATTGGGTCGCCCGACCTTGCCCATATACACTGTTTGGCCCGATGGGTGCAGGGGTGGCGGCCGAGAGGCCTACCCATTGACACCTCTAGATGTGACATAAGTCGTAAATATTTGAGTCTCTTGATCATTTGATTTTGGGTTTAATCATGTGGGTACAAATGAAAAATATTTATTTAGAGAGGTCAACCCCTTAAATTAATTTCCGATACCTCGAAAGTGTGGAGAATACCTTGATTTAAAAAATATGAAAGGATGCCCAAGATGATTACTAGGATGGCTGATTAAAGTAATTAATACGATTATATGAATAATTTAATTTTAATAACATGATTATGTATTAATAAAATAATACTTTTGTTCTCTATCAAAAAAATAATAATACTTTTGTTCAGACAGATAAATCCCAATTGGATTCCACAAATGGAGCATCAAAGGAGAATTTTGCTATTGTTGCATGTGGTGGTGGTGGTGGTGGTGGTGGTGGTGGTGGTGGTGGTGGTGGTGGTGGTGGTGGTGGTGGTGGTGGTGGTGGTGGTGGTGGTGGTGGTGGTGGTGGTGGTGGTGGTGGTGGTGGTGGTGGTGGTGGTGGTGGTGGTGGTGGTGGTGGTGGTGGTGGTGGTGGTGGTGGTGGTGGTGGTGGTGGTGGTGGTGGTGGTGGTGGTGGTGGTGGTGGTGGTGGTGGGGGTTGTCGTGATTGCAATGGTTGTTGGTTAAGTGGTTTTGCTCGTCGGGTGGGAGCAACAAATGTGTACATAGAGAGAGTGTGGGAGCATGGGAGAGTCTTTCCTTCACGGAGCCAATGGCTTTCGCTAGGTGGAGCTTTAGATGGATTCTATGGCAATTGTGCGGTGCCTTCATAATTAGCATCTTCAGTAGTATTCCTGGTCGAACCCTCGTCACCCGAATTAAGGCCCTCTCAAACTCGAATTGGAGCGCCCATATTTATCATGTTTATGAGTAAACTAATATGGTTGTAGATGGTTCAGCTAACCTCGGGTGTACTCTAGGAAATGATCTATCTGTTTTTACTGTTTCTACTCGAAGGTTGATCCCTGTTGTAATTCGGTTTGAGCTTTAAGCCCATTTTAAGCTAAAAAAAACCTCAATACAAAGATATAATAACAATCCCACTAGCTCATTTAGAAGTGAGATAAATGTAATTCATTTCTTAAGAGCTTAAAAAGCTTTCTCTCACTTAGATTGATTACCACCTCCTCACCTTAAAAAAATTTCCACCAAATATATATATATATATATATATATATATATATATATATATATATAGTAATAATAGCAATGATGAGAATATATGTATGTACCCTTTTATCCGTCGCTATGATTTCGGAGACGCGTAAGCAGCACCAAACCTAAAGGGCGTTATCGTCTTCTTAACGTAAACCGTCTCCGACAGCCTGCGCGCGAATGTCCCCTTCCCACCTTTTTATTTTTCTACTAAAAAACGAGAATCCCAGACCTCACAAAATTTTCCCAAAAGTTAAAAATGAAAAAAGCAAAAACAATTCCACTTAATAATTATTACTAAATTCTGAACAGCTCAAACAAAATGATTTCAACAATAATAATGAATGCTGCTAATTAATAATATTATTATTAATTACTTCCCTCTGCACTGCACTGCACTGCATCAAGATTCAAGATCAACCTTCACCATATTCTCACTCGGTCACTCCCCTCAACCTCAATCAAAACCCTAACACACTCTCTCTCACTCTTCACTCTTTCACTGATTCACTAACTCCCATTTTCTACTTCCATGGCTTTCAAGTTCAACGGTGACCGTTAGATCTCTGATCACCGCAATGTGAGTGAATGCCATTTCCTTTCTGTTTTCCTTCCTCTCAATTACTTCTTTCTTCTTATGTTAGTATTACTTTGTAGTTTTTGCAGCTTCGAGTAGATGTGAGTGAAGAACAGCTAGCTACTTGGATCGGAGTGAGTGGACATTGGTAAAGTTTGTTACAGTTTTAGATGTGGAGGAACCGAAGTGAACCAACTTGTGCTTTGTTATTTATTATTTTTGAGTAACTTTGATTGGACCATGGAACAGATCTTGTAAATTATTTGGAGTTGGGAATCGATTGGTGAAGATGAGATTATTGGAGTTTGGGAGTGTGTTGATTGTTCTTCTGTCTGCGTTTCTGGTTTTTGGGAATGCTGAGATTTACATAGTAACTGTTGAAGGTGAACCTATTATAAGTTATACTGGAGGTATTGATGAGTTTGAAGCTACTGCTGTGGAATCTGATGAAAAGATCGATACCACCAGGTACTTACTTTCAGTAATTTCTTCCTCCAATGAGATATCCTTTTTAAACCATGGATTGGACTTGTTTCTGGATGAGGAGCATACGTGAATAGATCTTCAAAGAGTCTAATTTAATATATGCTGGAGTGAATTTTGAGACTCTAGTTTAGGAACAATATGATGAATTAATTTGAGAAGTAGAGATATTTGTATAAGGTGACTTGTGAAAAATTCATTTACATGTGGTAATTTTTATCAACTCTTTCTGAGGAAAATAGTGCAATAACCAACCAACAGTCCAGTTTGGTTTGAAAAGTTCTTTTTGTTTACATGAAATTGATGTGTGTCTTTGTTCATCTTTTATTTTCTCCTTATACAAGTGTGATGAATCCAGAAGTGGATACTAAGTGCTGTACCTTACCTTTTATGCTATTTTAAAATTGTTCCAGTGAATTGGTCACTTCTTATGCTCGTCATCTTGAAAAGAAGCATGATATGCTTCTTGGGATGCTGTTTGAGGAAGGGACATACAAGAAACTCTATAGCTATCGACATCTTATAAATGGGTTTGCCGTTCATACTTCCCCGGAACAGGTGAAGTCTACTTTTTTATTATTCTATAATCAATAATCACCAATAATATATTTTGAATTCATTTCTTCATTCTAATTTCCTTATGCTATCCCCTTATATTAGTAGGCAGAAACTCTAAGACGTGCTCCTGGAGTGAAATCTGTTGAGAGGGACTGGAAAGTGCGGAAACTTACCACACATACCCCACAGTTTTTAGGGCTTCCAACTGGGGTATGGCCAACAGGTGGTGGCTTCGATCGAGCTGGAGAAGACATTGTGATTGGATTTGTGGACTCAGGGATCTATCCTCACCACCCTAGCTTTGCAACACATAATACTGAACCATATGGTCCAGTTGCAAAGTATAGAGGAAAATGTGAATCTGATCCAGATACTAAAAGAAGTTACTGCAATGGGAAGATTATTGGAGCACAACACTTTGCCCATGCTGCTATAGCTGCTGGGGCATTCAACCCTTCAATTGATTTTGCGTCTCCTCTAGATGGAGATGGACATGGAAGGTTAGGCCCTACTACCTTCTTTACTTATTAATAACTTCTTCCATTGGAATTCTCCACATATCCCCTTGACTATAAGATTGAAACGAGATCATAATGCATCATTTCCTACATATGAGCAAATCCTTAGAACTAAAAAGTAGTCTTTCATTATGTCTTCAATGCATTTGAAATATAAGCACCCATGAAGTCATGCTTAAAGCAATTTTTTCAAATTTGGTAAATTTTTGTAACAATCCCCCTTTTTTTCTTGCATTTTCCTATGGCAGTCATACCGCCTCTATAGCAGCTGGAAATAATGGAATTCCTGTGAGGATGCATGGCCATGAGTTTGGGAGAGCAAGTGGGATGGCTCCTCGTGCCAGGTGAGGAATGATACGCTTAATTGATTAAGAATGGAAACCTCAGTTCTTTCTGTTGCATCCGACATTAAATGTATTTATATTCAGGATTGCTGTCTACAAGGCACTCTATAGACTGTTTGGAGGGTTTGTTGCAGATGTAGTTGCTGCAATTGATCAGGTATACAAGCATATGATTAATTTATACAATGACTTAAAGTGTATATTAAATAGACCTCAGCCCCACATGTACACACAACACATAAGACACAAATTACTTGCTTTCTTACCTAGGCTATATGTTCACGCTTGAAAACTAGATGACTTTGTGAAACAATGTTATTCTAGCAGTTTTTTTTTTTTGCCTGTACATCTCAACAGTTTGTCTCAATAATAATTTGTACAATATCATATTTTTACTACTGGTATTCTATCCCAAAAGTTTCTAATTTTTGGAATTTGAGAGTCAACAGGCTGTATATGATGGAGTGGATATACTCAGCCTTTCAGTTGGACCAAACAGTCCTCCAGCAGCCACCAAATCTACGTTTTTGAACCCTTTTGATGCTACACTTCTTGGAGCTGTGAAAGCTGGCGTATTTGTGGCACAGGCTGCTGGAAATGGCGGTCCTTTCCCTAAGACAATGGTTTCATATAGTCCATGGATAGCATCTGTAGCAGCTGCAATTGATGATCGTAGATATAAAAACCATTTGATGCTTGGAAATGGAAAAATCTTAGCTGGAATTGGGTTATCACGTGAGTTTTCCAACCTCCTACTATATTTCTTTATATATGTAATTCATTTTAATGGACTGGCATTTGGTGATATAATGTGGAAGGTTTTGGTGGAAATTATCGTTGTAGTTAAAGAGAACATGGAACTACTGTCCTAGATGCCTCCTCCAAATTAGGGAAAAAAAAATAAAACAGAAACAAAAACACTTCTCTATATTACTGATTTGTTTACATGATTACTTCAACTTTATTTCCTTATGTACCACTACAAAGCAAAACAAACAAAACAAAACAAAAAGAACATAAGTTATCATGATTTTTTCTTCTGTGAGTAACATAATAAAAATGCAATTACTAGCTTCCATATTAGTTGGAAAAATGCAATTACTGGCTTAAGTTGTGTGAAGTAGGAGTGGGCTAGGGCTCTGGAATACATAATGTAGTAGGTTGGGTATTGGCATCCCTTCAATGAAGTTTAGATTGTTGAATACAAATCAAATATGCCTATTGCTAACTAGCATTCACCTTTGGTGGTTTGGTGCATTTGAGTGAGAAAAGTCTCAACACTTAGTAAAAAATGTGTGACGGCGTAACAACATGTTCTGTTACATGGTTTAGAAATTATTTTTCATTTTAACCTGAAGATAGTAAATAACATACATTACAACCAATGTAAATTGTACTGGCATAGCCAAGTATCAGACTGGTTATCCATATATCTTCGGGAGATTGAGGATCAATATGTACAATGTGTGCTAGTTTTCTGTAGAAGGAAGAGATAACAAGCTAAGGATATAAAACATTACTGTTCATGATTTGCTAAGTTCATTTACTGTATGAGAATATTAAGCACTGGCTTAGATATATAAATACACACACACACACACACACACACACACCGGCTTATATATAGTGCTTTAAAATGTTGTCAGCACATTAATATATTACATTATATGAAATGAAGGGTTTATTATTCTTCCTCATGGTTTATTGTCCTAAAAGAACAGTTAACATCATTCTCATATCTTGATTTTTTTGTGTGCATTAAAGTGTATACTTTAAAAGGTGAATATAAATAATATAGGTAACTTATCCCCAGTCATGATACAAATTGAACCTCTTTACTCTTGAGCTTCACCAGTTAGGTTTTGGTATGTTATATTTGGGTGGTTTAGTTATGATTATGGCATTTATTTTGGTTGTAACTTGAATAAGTTCTTCCTCAGGCATTAAGGCCACTTGACTTCAGTGTTCTGTAAATTCATGCTTATGTGGCAAAGTATATTTATGGCTGTCCACTATTCATTTATTTTTTGATAGCTCTCATTATATACTCTAGTCATTCTATATTGCTAAAATATGCATAATGGCTTGTACAGCTTCTACACATTTAAACCAATCATACACATTGGTTGCTGCAAATGATGTGCTACTAGATTCTTCAAATATGAGGTACAGCTCCACAGATTGTCAGAAACCAGAAGTTTTAAACAAGAACTTGATAGAGGGCAATATTCTTCTCTGTGGATATTCTTTCAACTTTGTTGTCGGTACTGCATCAGTCAAGAAAGTCTCAGAAACAGCAAAGGCCCTTGGTGCAGCTGGATTTGTTCTGTGTGTTGAAAATGTTTCCCCTGGAGCAAAATTCGACCCTGTCCCTAGTAGCCTTCCTGGGATTCTTATCACAGATGTCAGCAATTCAAAGGTACTCAGACTCATCTTTTCCGGTATATTTATGTAAAGGTAGATTGAATATCAAAATAGTTAAATCTATTTTCTCTTAGCCCATAATCTATTTCATAATCAACTACTTATCTTAGCTACCATTAGTTTCATCTCTCCTTGTCTTACTTTTTCATCAATAGCTTCTGTTTCTGTTAAATTATGCTCATGCATTATTGATCATACAGGAACTTATAGACTATTATAATGTGTCTACACCAAGAGACTGGACTGGAAGAGTGAAGAGTTTCAAAGGTACAGGTAAAATCGCGACGGGTTGATGCCTATTCTACACAAGTCTGCACCAGAGGTGGCATTATTCTCTGCCAGAGGGCCAAATATAAGGGACTACAGCTTCCAAGAGGCAGATCTTTTAAAACCAGATATATTAGCTCCTGGTTCATTGATTTGGGCTGCTTGGTGTCCAAATGGAACTGATGAACCAAATTATGTTGGTAAGTAATGGCTTGACCAAGTTGTGTGTCCTTTGTAGTTGTTATGTGAAGATAATTGATATGTTGGTTTTATGATATTTTGCATTTATGCTTTAAACATAATTGATATGTTATATAATTAATTTATCTGAAGCAATTGTTTGCTTGAACAGGTGAGGGATTTGCAATGATATCTGGAACTAGCATGTCTGCACCACACATAGCTGGAATTGCTGCTCTTATAAAGCAGAAACATCCACAATGGAGCCCTGCCGCCATTAAATCAGCCTTGATGACAACATCAACAACTCTAGACAGAGCAGGGAATCCTCTTCTAGCTCAGCAAACTTCTGAAACAGAAGCTATTAAGTTTGTCAAAGCTACCCCTTTTGATTATGGGAGTGGACATGTTAATCCAACAGCTGCCTTGGACCCTGGCCTCATCTTTGATGCAGGTATCATTTCTCTGTTGAGGAAAACCGCACACGCCAACAAATTATGGTCCTTAAAATTTTACAAAAGTTCAATTTAGTCCCTGACATTTACAACATATCAATTTAGTCACTAACTTTTGCGAATGCGTTTCAATATATCAATGTAGCTAATTTGTTTATTAAATTTGTTGCAGGATATCAGGATTATCTAGGCTTCTTGTGCACAACACCTGGCATTGATGTTCATGAGATAAGGAACTACACTCATGTAGCATGTAATACTACTATGGGAAAACCATCAAATTTAAACACCCCATCTATCACAATTTCCCATCTAGTGGGAACACAAATTGTCCACCGAACCGTCACCAATGTCGCCGAGGAAGAAACCTATGTGATCACAGCCAGAATGGAACCAGCAGTTGCCATTGAAGTCAATCCTCCAGCAATGACCATCAGAGCAGGCGCATCACGCCAGTTTTCTGTGACACTCACAGCTCGCTCAGTTACAGGAAGTTATAGTTTTGGAGAGGTTTTAATGAAAGGAAGCAGAGGACATAAAGTGAGGATCCCTGTTGTGGCCAAAGGATACCCACGATAGATCTCATATTATATAGGCCTTTAAGTTTGGTTGGCAAAGGAAAGCAATGCAATGCTTGCTTGTAATATTCTTTGTAACTTGTGGGGAATAAGGTATGGCGCTAGATTTATTATTCGTCCAAAAATACATAATATATATAATATATGTAAAGGTAAGCAGGTGTAAGGGGGTGAATCCTATTTTCTTCCACGTATAAAGTTTTGCTTTATATTGTTGAAATGCTTCTCCATGACAGTTTTTACATGTATTATTTGTCATTCCGCAACAGTTACTTTTACTGCAGCTATAATACATGCAATAACCTTAAGAGAGCATTTTAACTTGAGCAGTAACATCATTACAATTAGTCACTTATCCTTAAAAAAAATATTTTTCGTGTTTATCTCTTTTGTTATCATGTCATGTCATATTTATCATTATTTTGTGCTCTTGTTTTCCTTGCTCTTGTTTTACAACATGGCTCACAACACTACTAGACGTGTGTGAATGAGACTGTCTACATTACATGGCACTAGCTGCTTGCTTTGCTTTAGTGTGCACGTGGTGTATGAGGATTCTTCTGTGTTTGTTACTTTGTTATGTTTTGCCAATTAATTTCGCACCGCGATACTACTACTTATGATTTGATAAGTATCACTGGGTTCTAGAACTACACGATCTGTTATCTTGATCAACAATTTTAGGAGGTCGAAACCTAGAATCAATTTGCAACTTCGAGCTAATACATCAGTCAACCAGAAAATAGAGCTTAAGATAATTCAATCGTTAATGACAAAATCAACCATGGATACATTTTTTTTTTTGACAGGAAAACATCTCATTCAAAAGAGAGCTTAAGATAATTCAATCGTTAATGACAAAATCGACCATTGATACATGAATGTATGTACATGGTCGATTTATTTCTCAGTAGTTGCTATTATTTATTTAATTTCTAAAGAGAGTTTTTCTTTTTAACTCAATTTCTAAAGAGAATTATTCACTTTGAAAAAAACTATTTTTTTTTCAATTTGAATTAGGTTCATGTATTTTATTTGGATATTTACTTATACTATTAATATATAAAACAGAGAAAAATAATTTAAATTAATCAGAGGGAAAAAGTGGGGAAAATAAAAATTAATTGAATACTCCGATCTTTTATAGTTTTGTTGAGTATGATATCAAATATATCTAATCACGTAATTAAAAGTATCATTTTTTTTATATTTTATTATTATAAAAAAAATTAAATTTGGAATTAATTTTGCCTACAATTAGTATCAAATATATAAAACTCAAGAGTAGCAACAAGTGTCGATTCTGAAGCGATGTGGAGCTCGAATCATATCCCATTATCTCGAATTTAAATCTTAGGTGTGGAAAAGCGGTATTGATTAGCAAAATAAAATTCTCCTAAAAATTAAAGCTGAGAAAGTAAAACATTAATAATACAAAAACTATCAAGTACTGTATTTGTTTTATTAAGGAGCATTTATTTATGTTGTACTAATTGTAAGAGGAAAAGAGCATTATTGATCCATCGATTGTTGTAGTAGTATCATTTTGTCCGTTGCTGCCTGCCTACCTGGTACTGGTAAGAAGGAGGTGATTTGATTTCCTCATTCACTCCAAATCAAAGTACGGTGGGTGGTCTTTTTCACAGCACGCGCGATCACACCTCACTTCATCTATCTACTCTCTTTCTTTCTTTCTTCTTCAACTCTCAGCTCAGCTCAGCTCAGCTCAGATGGTATGTATGTATTCTCAATCTCAAATCAATTCTTTCCATACCCTACTTTCATTATCAATTTTCTTGCTCCGTTACCTTAAAGTTAGACGGTGGTGCTTTTAGCCTTTTGTTGCAATAACATACCAACCAACCTAGCTTACAATACTACATCACATGTTGATAATGTCTTTCTTGCTCCTGTGTTGTTGTGTGTACTTATTGGTAACACTGTCATGTAGAAGAACTAGTAATTTATGATGTCTTCAACTTTGTCTGTAATAGAAGAAGAACTAGTAATTTATTTTGAGAAACTAACTTAAGATTGTTGTTGGCTTGTAAAGAAGAAGCAGTCCTTAATTGTTTTGACGAAGCCCTTCTCATTGGATGCTGCTGATTCTGATTTGGAGCCGAGTTACAGAGCCCCTAATCTCCTACGTCGCTTGTTAAGTTTACTCAAGCATGTACGCCCTGGATCAGATCTCACTCACTTTCAGGCAAGCCAACTCACTTCCCCCTTTCACTAGGACTTTTGAACTTGTAACCTAATATTTAGTTATTATGCTTGCTTCCAGTGCAAAAATAAAACAAATTATATTGCATTTAAGTTCAATAATATGTCAGGCATATGTTATTAGAGTGATTTGGACAACATTGTTAATCAATACAGTGAGATTGGTAGTAATTTGGCATGGAACAAGAGGCTTCTTGCTACATTTAGGATGTTCCCATGTTTTCTTTCAACAATTGAATTTTGTTGAGGTGTGTGTGTGTGACTACACAACAAGTTTGATGCAAAATTCCAAATGTGTTGTAGAAATCAGGATATTGAAACTCAGATCCATTATCTGATCTTATATATGTCTTTGACGCTAGCATCAAAGATGTATGCTGTTGACTGGATGACTCAGCAACATAGGTGGTGTTGACTTTCGGTAGAGATGGATTGAACAATGTTAGAATGCTGTAATAGGCATAACTGCTTAGAAGCTGCTGCACTTGCTCGGTACTAAGTTGAGCATTTATGGCATCACTCTGAGTTGCTTGAGACAAGGTGTTCTCAGTGGTAGGTAGGTCAGGATGTTTCTGCATTGCAGCAAGGTTATTCGCAGTGGAGCTGCGTTTAGTCTTTATATCTAGGAAGAAATCAGATCAATTATGTGACCAATGCGACTGCAAAAGTTCATTGTTCTGGAGGACCTCTACCTTCATTATTGAATCTGCCTCGGCTTTGTTGTTTAGAAGTGTCAGCTGAATTGTAAAGATCCGTGGATTCCCTGGAAGGTGCACCAGAGATGTGATCTTCTTGATGAAGGGCCATGGAGTAGACTTTGGTGATTGATGGCAAAGGTTCCATCAATAGAATTTGGGACTTAAATGTGCTATAAGCTTTACTTCAACCTTTCTAGAAAACACGGTCAGAGTCTTTGTTTATGAATGATCTTCAGTGCTTCACAACAATGTCCCATGAATCCGTGAAGCTATTATGCTATTACACCTTTCCTAAGCTTCGAAGAGAGGATCGTCCTCACGGAGAAGGAAATTTTCCATTGATAAATTTCTATTTGTGTCGATACTAGGGCTCTACCTTCATTGTTTTGGAAGACCTCTACCTTCATTATTGAATCTGTGTCGGCTTTGTTGTTTAGAAAATGCAGAGGATGCGCAACAGCTGTGGTACCATATTAGAGTGATTTGGAGAAATGAATTTGCACTTTTATCAATACAGAATTGGTACATTGTTTATATACATCCGGCTAAAAGCAGTGTCATTAAACCTGGATTGGTGGTCTGACCGAGAACAGATGGTATGACTGGTCCGGGTAAGTAATTAGACCGGATATGCACGCTGCCTGGTATGAGCTGACTGTTTTGTGGTTAAACCGGTGACCCGGTCAGACCAGGGGTTGAACTTGTAACCCGATGGGTTTGAAGAAATTTATTATTTTTTTACTGCAAAATGACATTATTTTTAACTGTGATTGGGTCATGCGGTTCAACTAGTGACCCACTAACTCAGTGTTTTAACCAGGTTGATAACTTATCTAGGTTAGAACTTAGAAGGCTAACTCAACCAATCTTTTCAACTAACTTGTACAGTACAAACTAACTTTAACTAACTCTATTTACTCCTAACATGTGTTTTTTGTACATGGCCACTTAAATTTGCCAATGAGTGATAAGTAATATTTCTTACATAGTAGATCATTGATTTAAGTATCTTCACTTGTATGTGCAGCTTCCACCTCTGTTTAATTTCCCAAAATCTCAACTTCAGTGCTATGGTGAATCAGTGTACTGCACAGCTTCGAATTCGAACCTGCTAAGCAGATGCAACAATGAAAAGAGTCCACTGGACAGGTTCACATCTGTGGTAGCATGGAGCATATCTACGACGCGCCCTTCATCTTTCGGGGTTGCTCCCTATAATCCCATTCTTGGAGAGACACACCATGTTTCCAACGGCAACCTTAACGTGCTACTCGAGCAGGTACTACTACTAGCCTCTCAAGAATCTCTGATTCTCTTTTTCATACTAAATGTTTTTTTCAATAATAGTTGCTCAATGCTTACATACATTATGCTGATATTTGGACCTTCTTTGATCTTTATTGGATAACTTAGATATAATAATATTTTTTCGTTATGTCCGCAGGTTTCGATCGACCCTCCAGTGTCTGCTCTCCATGCAACAGATGAGAAGGAAAACATTGAAATGATATGGTGCCAGCAACCTGTTCCAAAGTTTCGTGGTATCTTAACTTTACTCAGAAGCAGCAATATTGTTTCAACTTTCACTTCAAGTTCTAATTGCCAGCCCTTTACTCAGCAATATTGTTTAAATTCATCTGATATCATCTCAAATTGAATATGTAGGAACATCTATTGAAGCTCGAGTGCATGGAAAACGGTTATTAAAGCTACTAAATCATGGAGAAACATATGAAATGAATTGTCCTCACCTTTCAATTAGAATTCTTCCTGTTCCTGGTATTAATTGGGTTGGCAATGTTAAAGTACAATGCCAAGAGACAGGATTTGTGGCTGAGTTATCCTACAAATCATCATATTCTTTTCTTGGACTTGGGGGAGATCGTAAATTAATCAAAGGGAAGATCCTTGACTCATCATCATCCAAAGTACTATATGAAGTTGATGGTCATTGGGATAGGTACGTGACATCTCTCCAACCATATGAACTTTAAAATTGTGAAAAAATATAAAATATCATAAAACCTTTAGAATAAAAAGCCAAGTCAGTTTTGGTCTAGAGGTCTTTGAATCCGCTCTGGTTTCCAGGGAAAGGCAAGTCAGTTTAACACATTGGACCGGATTAAAACTAACGATTGACAAATGATTAACCATTCTATTGACCGTGGTTAAAATAATGAATGCCAGTGGCTTTATTTTTCAATAGTTATGCTAGCTACATTATACTATAGTGCCACATTTCTAATAAAGTTTCATTTATGCAGGACTGTTAAAGTGAAGGATACAAATAGTGGGAATGTGAGAGTGATATATGATGCAAAAGAAGTCATTTCAGGGCTCAAAACTCCTATTGTAAAGGATGCTGAGGTAATTAACTTGTGTTTTCTTTCCTTATTTTTGGCAAGTACATAAAAGAACATAATATAAGTTTTGTTGTTTATTGTTGTTAAGTGTCATGTTTTATTGAATGTAACACGAGATTCTCATGTTTGATCAGAAAGTGTGGCCAACAGAATCAGCCCTTATTTGGAGTGAGTTGACACAAGCGATTATGAGCAGAGACTGGGAAAAAGCCAAAGAAGCAAAGGTAGATGTGGAGGAAAGACAGAGAAAGATGTTGAGAGAAAGAGCCAGATCAGGGGAGCGTTGGATTCCTAAAAATTTTATGGTATCTTACAGTAAAGAAGGTGGGTGGGAGTGTAACTGTTCTCCCACAAATAAGTGGGTCCCTACTGCACCAATCATAGCCTAGTAGTACTACTACTGTTATTATTGTACAATCATGTCTTCAAATTTAATTATACAGCCAAAAATACAGCTTGAGATGAGCATAATAAATGCAATGAGTAACACGTGCTGATCACAAAAACAGCACAAACCAACATCGTTGGTCTAGTGGTATAAGCTACTGTGGGATACAAGGATCGACTTGGTGCTCTCGAGTTTGATTCCCGCGATGGACAAATTTGGTGTAGGTCAATGCAAAATTTACTTCTAAGTACAGATGGAGATTAGTCTTTCGTTGAAAGTGTTGCGGCACTCCGTGGATAGCCAGCAATGGTTCTAAAAAAACAGCACGACCATTTTTAGTAATTTTAGATGAATTTAATTTATATATATTGTCGGTGTATAAATGTTTTACCACATCGATCAATTACAAGTTGACATATCATTAAAAAGAAACGAGTCAGCTATTACCACCTCGTATGTCAATCATACAGTAATAATTAAACTCATTTTAGATACTCATACAGAAACATTATGCATAATATGCTTAGGGCGATGATACGGTTCAGGACAGAATAATCAGAATCTCTCTAACCGAACAATATTGTTACTAAGATTTGGGATAAATCAGAATCTTAACCGTAAAATATGTAGCCGGCCCAAACAATACGGAGGCCCTGTGCGAATAGTAAAAGTGGGGCCCGATATATTTTTATCAAATAAATCAAACTTTAGTATTTAAATTGTAAGTAATATTTTTTTCAATAATTGAATATAATAATATTAATCATCATTTAATTTCAAAGATCATCGACACGCGCTCCCCCCACCTTCTAAGAAGGGTTTGAAAGGATGTTCAATCATGTGTTACAGCTAAAAGAACCAAATACACCAAATTACGGATTGGGTTATTTTTAACGAAGAGGGATTAGACTGTTGTAAACTAGTAGTAGGATATGGTAAAAAAAAATTGGGGCCCCTAAAATGTGTTTTGGCCTGAGGCCCTGTGCGCCAGCACAGGCTGCACAGCCTCTAGGCCGGGCTATGTAGGGTATGTATCCTCTGTCAAAATAAGAAAAAAAAATACACTTCATGGGAAAAAAACGATTATAAAGGTCTAAACATTTGCAGGTTCAGTATCCTTGATTTGTAACGTAAGAAAAACACAACTCTGTGAGGTTCTGTTCTGTCACTAGGCAAAGGCTTTCTATCCATTCAAGTGTTCGTCCAACTTCAACAAGTTTCAGATATACAGATATATGTAATATAATATGGTGCGTGCATATATGTTAGTATATATATTCTCATTCAATCTCTCTTCAATATTAGCAAAAGAATCAATTAAAAACTATATTATTGAGTCTGCTAAATTAAGGGAATGTTGAAATATATTCAGTCTTCTATTCTATCTATGTTGCTGTGTAGGAGACAAAAATTGTGCTCACAAAGCCATTCACAGCAGAAAACCAATCAGATTCTGAGGAGAATCAGAAAACCCCAAATATTTTGCAGAAAGTACTAATTCTCTTTAAGAATGTGCGGTTAGGATCTGATCTCTCATCCTTCAATGTAAGTTTTTAAGGGGATATCATAAAATGCTTAGATTTTAAAAATTTGTAAGTTCTTAACAGTTTGTTGAATTTACATTACATATATATGCATAATCCACAGCTGCCACCTCTGTTCAACATGCCAAAATCACAGCTTCAATACTATGGTGAATGTGTATATTCCACATCAGTAGACCTGCTGGGCAAGATCAATACTGAGAAGACATCATTGGATAGACTCATATCAGTGGTGGCATGGACTATTTCTACCACACGCCCTCAGAGATTTGGAGTTGCTCCTTATAATCCCATTCTTGGTGAAACTCACCATGTTTCCAAAGGAAATCTTAATGTCTTACTTGAACAGGTATAATTTCGACAACTGCCAGTTGAGCTAGGTCTTACGGATATTATTGTCACGTCACAAGGCTATCACATGTACCTTTTCTATTGAGTTTTGTTGATTAGTTACATGTTTTCAGGTTTCACACCACCCTCAGGTATCTGCCCTTCAAGCCACAGATCAGAAGGAAAACATAGAAATTACCTGGTGTCAATTTCCAGTTCCAAAGTTCATTGGTAAAACTAAACAAACATTCATATGTTGTCTGATAAAATAAAATCAATTTATACTTTTTTCTATTCTTATTCTTGTCTCATTTGTTTCATCATATAATTATTATTATAAAGTGTTTGTATATGCAGGTAGTGGAGTAGAAGCTCATATGAATGGAAAGCGAAAGCTACAGCTCCGCAATCATGGAGAGACCTATGAAATGAATTGTCCTAATTTCATATTCAGATTTCTTCCAATCCCTGGGATTGAATGGATTGGCAATGTCACTATCCGGTGTCAAGAAACAGGCCTTGTGGCAGAATTGAGCTACATGAAACAATCTTTCTTTGGATTCGGGACGAATCGAAGACGAATAAAAGGGAAGATTTTTGATTCATTGTCAAACAAGATTCTTTTTAAAATTGATGGTCATTGGGATAGGTATTTCACTTTTGTGATTTTTATGCATACCTTCTTTTTTTCTTTTTTGCATATTTTCCTTAATAAGTAGTGATACAAATATTTATTTATTTACTTACCTATAATATTTACATGATGTAATCCTAATCATATAAAATGTTGCAGTACTGTAACATTGATGGATACAAGTAATAATGCTGAAGCAAGAGTGATATATGATGCAAAAGAAGTTATTACAGGGCTTCATACTCCTTTTGTCAAGGAACCAGAGGTTATAATATATTTCATTTTCATGCATATGTTGGTTTAATAACAAAACATGTTTTTATGTGATTTTTTGATAATGACAATGTGAATGTGCATGCATGTCTTCCTGATCTTTGACATGAGTGTGTGTATTTTATGTAGTGTGTGTGGCCAACAGAATCAGCTCTTGTTTGGGGTGAGTTAAGCCAAGCCATCGTAAACAATGATTGGGAAAAAGCAAAAGAGGCAAAGAAAACTGTGGAGGAAAGGCAGAGGAATCTCCAGAAAGAAAGAGAATCAATAGGAGAAACTTGGATTCCAAAACACTTTTCAATGTCTCATAGTAAAGAAGATGGCTGGAAGTGTACACCAATTCAAAAATGGGTCCCAGATGCCCCATTTGTCACCCTATAACTCTTACTAGTATTTTATAAATTTAAATCCACTTTTGGTCCCTTTATCTTTCTTTCTAAGTTTCACTTCAGTGCGTTTATCTTTTTTTTGGTCCGTTTTGGTCCGTTATCTTTCATTTTTATGTCAGTTTGGTCCTTTATCTTTATTTTGTTTCATTTTGGTCCTTTGTCTTTCATTTATTGTTTCATTTTGGTCCTCTTAAACAAAAATAAAAAAAATAGAGCACCAAAAACACTTTGATTTCTTGAATAACTCATACAATACGCGACCAAAATGTTTTGTTTAAGAGGACCAAAATGAAACAATAAATGAAAGATAAATGACTAAAATGAAACAAAATAAAGATAAATGACCAAACTGACACAAAAATGAAAAATAAAGGACCAAAACGGACCAAAAAAAAGATAAAAGACCAAAGTGAAACTTAGAGCAAAGATAAAGGACTAAAAGTGGTATTTAGCCTATTTTATATACTAGACTAGAAGCATGTCTGCTTTATTAACACTACTTTAATAAGTTTTAACATTGCAAAAGAGAGTCTCAATTTCGTCGGTGGCAAGAATTGCCTGCTATTTATAATTTTTTTTCATAAATGGAGTTACAAACTTGAAACTCACATACAATCGCAGGTCTCGAGTTCGGACTCGGGTTGGCTAGGCCTTACGGATATATTATGTAGGTTTAATTTCACATAAAACAACACAAAATTGTTTCTATATATATATATATATATATATGGCTTAAATATGTTTTTTGTCACTGCAAATATGGGGTCTTTTGATTTTAGTCCCTGCAGATTTTTTTTTTTTTAAAAAAAAAGATCCCTGCAAATACCAACTTTTTTATTTTCGTCATTCTGTAGTTAGCTCCTCCGTTACAAAAATGCTTACGTGGCAAACGTAACTCCTATGTGAAAGTTGACTCAACCTTCAACAGAAAAAACTGATAGGGATTAGATACTAGTACAAAGAAAGGTCACATGGACCACAAATCAGAGAGGAAAGAAATAGAGATTCAAAGGGAGAGAGAAATCACAATTGTCATATTCTATACCTTTACTTGTGAGCCTAACATTTTCCTTACACGCTCTGCTGCTAGGTGCCCTAGGCGTGGTCCCAAACTCCTTGTCCTGATGTGCCTTACATGTGGTCCCCAATTCCTTGTCCTCGTGTGCCCGGGTGCTAGGCACCTTGTATGTGGTCTCCTATTCCAGCATATTTGGAATATATTCTCTTGCACTATTTTCACTTTCCTGGCTCATAGTAACATAACTAGCTAAGTTCTCCCTTTCCCCACTAACAGTACTTATAATAAAATATTAACATGACTTAACCTTCAACAGAAAATAGTGATAGGGATTAGGGACTAGTACAAAGAAATGTCACATTGACCACAAATCAGAGAGGAAAGAAATAGAGATTCAGAAAGAGAGAGAAATCACAATTGTCATATTCTATGCATATCTCTCCATTTTCTATTCTTCATTATGAATTTTTTAAAACAATTAATAACCATTTTAAAAACCATTTTTTGAAATAATTCATAAGAATCTAACCCCTTTGAATTTAAAAAAATTAATAAACCCTGAACCTCACTTCTTTTTAAAAAATTCATAAAAAAAAAATAAAAAAAAATATGATTTTTTTAAAACAATTAAAAACCATTTTTTGAAAATTTTCATAAGAATTCACCCCCTTTGAATTTTAAAATTTAAAAAATTAATAAAATAAATCTGATAACACAACCTATTATCTCAACCTTCATTTGTTGCATTTAGTAATTTTATTTTTGTTGTGTTCTCTTGATCTCTACTAAATCTTGATCGGCAATCTTCACTGTGTGAACAACTCAGCTTCAGTCTAATGGTTGAAGATTTAGCATTTTTTAGACTTTCATTGGGCATATTATTCTTTCGGCTGTGATTACCTTTTTTTTAGATAAGCAATGTTGTGATTACCTTGATTAAGGTAACAAAATTTCTATCTTAAAATTTTTGCTTGCTAACAAAATCTCTATCCTAACTTATAGTTTTGGAAATTGTAAAATCAATAACATATGAAATTTAGTCATTTATATTAAAAGGTTAATTTTATATTAAAAGATTAATGTCGTTGGACTTTTCGGTCGTACCCATTTATTCGTGTTATAAATACATCTGAGCCTAAATGTAATCTCTATGATAAATGATAACATTTGACTTTGAGCCTCATTTGCGATCACTTTAGTCCTACCACACACACATTGGATGGTTTATAGGCATGTTTAATAATTAATCCATGTGCAGTAAACTGAATATGGTTATATACTTAATCCTGACATATCCATTGGATAGTTTATAGGCATGTTTAATTTAACTTTATAGTGGTCCCTTTGGTATTGACAATAAAATGATGCAGGAACCAAGAAGAAACTTTCAACATCCTCTTAAGGCTCTCACAAATGACATGCACTAATTCTTATTCAAAATTTGTTCACTCTATTTTTGTCTTTTATATTTGAAAAATGTATAGAGGACATTTCTAATTTGAGCTAGGAGTTTATAGTTCTTTTATCATCTTTTCCATTCTTTCACCTAAATGAGCCACCATAAACAAATTTAGTACTATACCTTTTCTCAATGCATGTTGTTTTGTATCTAAATCGGATGGTCAATATTCCACTCACATGAATTTGTTTTCTTTCGTCACCCTCCTGCCACGAAGAAACAAACCACATGCACCTCAACAACAGATCAAACACAAAATATATTTTCCATCCCCATATAAGCTACTCATTCTTTCCTACTTCTCTAGTTTTTTCATTCAAGTTTCGCATCTTCTCTCCCTCTCATAAACTGAACCCCAACTCCTTCATCTCTTCTATTTTTCATCTTCAAATACATCATTCAAAAACCAAGCTTGAAGGAGATGAGCATTGGAAGTGGTTCTTGAAGGAGCACCAACATCATTATCTCTCCCTCTCTTCTCCCTCAAAACTTTGGCTCTCTCTCTCTCTCTCTCTCCATCTTTAGGTATGAAATCTCAAAGTTTTTCCGTTTTTCTTGTCAAAGTTGTTCATGAAATGATAAGCAATTGTTTTTATGATTTCATCACAAAAACCTTTTTGTTTCCATTATCTTTTCTAAACATATTTTGAACAAAACTTTCCATCTCCTTTAATCTCAAAACTATGACCCTCTACTATAGATAGGGAAGAGAAAACCTTTTTTTTACTTAAAGAAACAACTTTTACCTTATAAGAAAAGTACCTCTTTGGTGGGTGATCTGTAAGTACCTCTGTAAGCGCTCAAAGAACCTTGAGACCTGCCCTGACTCTGGTGAGCCCCTGGAGCCCAACTCACCTAAACTTTTTAATCTAAAAAAAAAAGTAAATGTTAATAAAATGATTTTTTAATTAATATTTAGATATACTTTGTTTTAAAATAATTTTGTTTTATTTGAGTTTAAAAAGGAAAAGTTTGAGTTTTGAATTTTGATGCAACTGGAGGATGTAAGATTGATAACTAAAAGATTTAATTTTAACACATTAACTAAAATTGGTTAAAAGATTTTATGTAGCAAAAAGATTATTTTTTAAAGAAAAATTTGATCTTTACAACTTGAATGTCATTTTTAAACTTAAAGTTTTGATGTTTATATGTTTATGAGATAGATTTGGTAAAATGAAAAAGTTTGACAAAATTTAAATGATTATCGTCGAGTTTTTCAACGAGTTTTATAAAAAAAACTTGATTTATGATTTAAAACTTAGATCTAAAAAAAAGTAAAATATTTATAAAAAATGTAGAAGCTCTTTAGTGCTAAAAATGTTTAAAATTATTCTAAAAGTGTAAATGCTCTATTTAGTCAGGAACTTCTCTTTTACATATACTTTTCTCATTATTCTTTTTGCAGCTTCCATTTTGTGTTCTATTTAAATAAAGTTGAGCTCAAAATAAAGATCCGTGGTGAGTTCAAGACATTTTGTTGTAGTTAAAAAATAGTATTTCCAAGTCATGTAATTTGTTTTAATCCTTTCTTAAGATGATATAAATTATTATTATTTTATTTTGTAGTATGGATTTGTTTGGGTCCCTTGTCACACAGAGAGATACCAATGTGTAACTTTTGTTGTAAAAAATATTTATTTTTTTCTATTCATTTTACCAATGTGTGTTAAGTATTTAGATATTAGGTTTATTTTTTAATTTACTTCACTTTTAGTTGTTTCGTTATTTTTAATCACAAAAAATTCCACCTACCCGTGTTTTTTTTAATCACCCACTCCTTTTGTTCCTTTATTAACTCTCTTTGTTTCTTTATTAACGGGTTCTACTCCTTCAAATTAAATTTAGACAGAAACTATGACTAACTATGACTATATGTATATTTACCAAAAAATATACGTATATTATGCATATCTCTCAATTTTCTATTCTTCATTAGATCTGATAACACAACCTATTCTCTCAACCTTCATTTGTTGTATTTAGTAATTTTATTTTTCTTGTGTTCTCTTAATCTCTACTAAATCTTGATCGGCAATCTCCATTGTGTGAACAGCCCAGCTTCAGTGTAATGGTTGAAGATTTAGCGTTTTTTAGGCTTTGATTGGGCATATTATTCTTTCAGCCGTGATTACCTTGATTAAGGTAACAAAATTTCTATCTAGAAATTTTTGCTTGCTAACAAAATTTCTATCCTAACTTATAGTTTTGGAAATTGTAAAATCAATAACATATGAAAATTAGTCATTTATATTTTCTCTTCAAATTATAGTTTTCTGAATATTAAAAGATTAATTTTATATTAAAAGATTAATATTGTTGGACTTTTCGGTCTGCCCAATTATTGTTGTTATAAATGTTTTAATATTAATAAAAACTTGACACAAAAATGCTACAAAATTGAAATAAAATGATAAATGCAACTTTAAATCTCGCCCTTGTTTATTAACTTTCTAGATCTGTCCCTGATTAGGAAGCTCCTGACATAAGAAAAGAAGAGTTGATCGTGCGCTCCACCATACTAGCGATCCTTCGGATTTTTTTTGGTGTATTAATTGTATCAAGAAGCACACCGCCAGAAGCGGTATTTCCATTACCGGACCCGCTACCAGTAGAGCCGCACATTATAAATGCTCACTATCCATTGGTGAAACAAAACCAAGCATATGCTCGTGCAGTGGATTGGTTTACCAGCCGATTTAAAGCTATTTTGCTCCATGATCAAAATGCAACTCCTCGACTCACTGAAGGGATTTTTTAAAGCTCGGTCCTGAAGAGCATTCATTAATCATTGAAATATTGGATGCAACTCACAGACCACAAGTGTGAGTCTCATTATATTTATTTTTCTAAATACTTTTGTTCTTTTGTTCTTTTATTTAATTTACTTTATTTATTCCACTTTAATTGTTTAGGGATAATCATAGCCAGGAGTTTGTATGTATTTACACTGCTATTCAAGACTTCAAAGACAACGTTACTGCTCCTAATGGTGCTAATGTGGGTGGTGTAGTTGTCTTTGGAGATCCAACAATAATAGTAGCTGAAGATGCACACCAAGGTCATTCATCACTGCGAATTAGAGACCCCTATGGGTTTAATTGGCTTATACTATCGGCCAATGAAATACCCCAGGGAGTGTTAGCACAATATAATCCATTCAGTTAAGGGAGTGGGATGGAGGTTGGAGGCAACAGTGACTAATTCAGAAAACTTAGCATTTAATATTTGTTTACTATTTCAATACATTATTATATAAGGAATGATCGTGAACTTGCACTTATAGAGATGACATGCACACTATCTCAAATAATTGTATAAATTATTTATGGTTTTGGTATCAAAGTAACAAAGCAACATGCATGTTTGGTGATTTGAATTGGCAGGGGCTACAAATTGCGCAACATGCATATATTAAAAATGTGCATACATTGTGTAACATTCAACGACATATACGATTAGGTTCATACTTTTGTGATGTCAAATATTTTTGATTCAACTTATTCTGTGCACGTTCACAACCATATTTTAACATAGTAACATGATTAAGTCGCATCGCACGGCTCATTGTGTTTCAATATCGGGTGTTGCTTCATTTGACATAAAGTGACTTATTTCACATATGCACTTTCAACAAATCAAGTCAAAATATTGTCACAATCAAAAGCATTTGTCAAACACCGTAAGTCCAATATCATTGACTCAATTTAATTAAAAAACTATATGAACGGAGCATATGGAGGATCAAAAGCAACACTCTGATGCTACATTATATCGTAGATGGGAACAATCAATATAAATCTTACTAATCCTGTCAAAAAAAATTATTAAAATCTTACTACATTATCTGTTTCTTCTATTTCCCATCTTTTTGTCTGTAAAGTTGAAAAAAAAATGTTAGACACTTCTCATCGTAGAAAAAAGTACCAATAAATTAAAGGCTTAATTACAGTTTTTGTCCTATTATTTTCACCAACTCACAATTTTGGTCCCCAAGTTTTAATTTCACGATTTTGGTCCCCCTATTTTCCTAATTTGTAAAATCCTAGTCCCCCACTAATCTGATCAAAATTAAAGCTGACATGTCTGCCACTTAATCTAGGTGGCAGGCCATGCTGGCATGCCTAAGGGAATAAAATTAAAATAACTTATTTTTGATTTGTTTTAATTGATATATATTTTTATCAGATTAATAATGAAACAAAATAAAAAATTGAAAAATTGATTTAAACAACAAAATTAAAGAACAGATTTAAACATAGAACATATCAGAAGGCATTTGGCGATTTTAGGTTCGAAGGAATTTGGGGATTAAGGGTTTGAAGGAATTTGAGATTCTCTGGGTTTGATTTGGGTGAAGGTCGCTGCAATGGTCATGGTCGTCGCCGGAACTGACGAGGAAGAGAAGAACGAGAGGGCAAGGTCACAAGTCAGAGGGAGAAGGCTAGGGCTCTCCATAGAAGATTTAAGAAGAAATTTGAATTGTGAGAAGAGATTGTGATGAGAAGAGGGATTTAGAAGAAAGGATTCATAGGATTTGAGAAGAAGAAGAAGAAGAAGAAGAAGAAAAGGATCTGCACAAGCTTTTTTTTTTATTGCAAAATCAGTGAAGAGTTGAAAGATAGAAAATGAAGATGGATTCAGGATCTGCACAAGCTCAGATCAACTGTTTTGAGTTTTTTTTTTTAAATTTTTTTTTTCTAAAGTTGGAAATTCTTAAAATCCACCATGGCATGCCTACATGGCCTTCCACCTAAGTTAAGTGGTGGACATGTCAGCTTTAATTTTGACTAGATTAGTGGGGGACTATGATTTTACAAATTGGGAAAATAGGGGGACCAAAATCGTGAAATTAAAACTTGAGGACCAAAATCGTGAGTTGATGAAAACAATATAGAAAAAATTAAGCATCTCATTGTACAATTATTTTATCATATTTTATTTGTTAGCTTATAGTAGTTAATGAAAGAAGACAATGATAAAAAAAAGTTAATGAAAGAAGATAAATAACACTAAAATTATAAAAGAATTTTTTTCCAAATAAGTATATTTATTACAAGCGACGTGTGCATTATCAATATCCGAATTCCCACTCGTTTTTAACGGGTAGTCTAATTATCCATTTATTCAACCCGTGGAGTGCGTTAAACTACCCACCGGGTAATACTCTGCGGATCTACTGCCGGAGTGCGGTTTTTTTGCCATCCTTAGCGTAGATATCATAGTTGAATTTCGCATTCATGAAAATCCAATACCTATATAAGTGTCATTTATTACCTAACCTAATCTGTATAGTCAAAAAATCATATAATAAAAGAAATTTTTGAAAAAATAACCGGTTATGAATGTTGTAAGACATGTCTATTTCTTGTACCAAAAACGGGATGATTGTAACCTACGATTGTTTTTATTTTATTCTTATTTATTGGAGCTTCCAATATCTTCCCAAATGTACATCAATATCTTTTTGATTAAGTTACGTTATTTGGACAAAAATTTCCAAATTATCAAATAAGAGATCTCAACAACGCAAAGGGATATCTGTTGTCGTCCTTCATTTCATTTTGACATAAACAACCCTTGTCGTTGTTGTTTGCATGTGAGAGATATAGAGAGATGGTATCACCGTTGTAAAAATTTGCTACCCACCAATGTCGTCGTCGTAATCCCCACCATTGTGTAGGTGTTGTTGTCAGGGAGGCGAGAGGTCTTGCGATTTAAGAAAAGAGAGATATCGGATGAAAAGGACTTTCGTTATAATTAAATTAATCATTATTCTTGGGGCATTTCATCACTTTGAATTTATATTTATGTAATTAAATTTTTGTTTGCGATTATTAAATTATATATTTTACAAAACGAATACTGTTAGTCAATGACACTTTTGTTTAAAGTTTGTATGCCATGAATTTTCTAGCTTTGAAACTACTAGCACTAATTATATTTAATTTGCTGCTACTCTTTAAAATTTTGGTGACTCGATTATAATTTGTAATTATTATTATTATTATTATATTTCTTAAGCTTAACCAACGAAAATAAGGAAAGCCCACGGGTATTAGGACTAGTCATACCTCATTCATTTCCTCGAGAAAGCAAAATTATAATGAATGAATAAAATTTGAATTAATAATAAAAATGAAAATTCATAAATGCGACAAGCTCTAATAACACCGACCTTCAACTACCGAATTTATTTCAGTCCCTGAATGAAAGAATGCAAATTTTAAAAAATGTGTATTTTGGGTTCGTCAATACTAAAGTGATTTAAAAATGTTTTATTGATGTCATATGATTTTACTGTAGTGATGTGTTGTTGAGATTTGGGAAAACTGTCCTAGATAGATATTAGGCTTCCTTCACCTGCAGGTTTTGTATTCTTAGTTTGTGAGGAAAAAGCCTTATCTTCAATTCATTTGATAGGCAGGCACACCACCGAATTGATTCATATTCAGCTACTTAATATGGTACGGACCTGCTCCTTTGTTTTGTTGTGTTAGCATCCTTGTTCTTTGTCCTGAAACAAGCATACATATGTTAGTGTTGTTACTTGTTAGTCAATCTCCTAAAAGTTCCGATTTGTTTTTATGGTATTTTTAGATTCCTATATATAGTTTAATTTTAATATAATTCTACCACTGAAACAGACACTTAATCTTGTTTGGGTATGTGTAGGAGACAAAAATTGTGCTCACAAAGCCACTCACAATTGAAAGCTCAGATTCTGATGGGAATTATAAAGCTCCAAATATTTTGAAGCAAATACTAAGTCTCTTTAAGAATATGCGGTCAGGATCAGATCTGTCAAGCTTCAAGGCAAGTTTGAATTTCTCTAATTATATTCAAATTTGTGTATTAAGTAAGTTCAGTTTTAAGAAGAATTTTATGAAAGCTAGCTAGCTAAATGAAACAGAGTATTATATATATATATATATTTTCTACAGCTGCCAGCTCTCTTCAACGCGCCAAAGTCACACCTTCAAGGCTATGGTGAACATGTATATTCCACATCAGTAGACCTGCTAGGCAAGACCAACACAGGGAAGACAGCATTGGATAGACTCATATCAGTGGTGGCATGGAATATTTCTACCACACGCCCGACACCGTTTGGAGTTGTTCCCTACAATCCTATTCTTGGTGAAACTCACCATGTTTCCAAAGGAAACCTTAATGTCTTACTTGAACAGGTAGGTACACAATTATAGGTGAACTTGATCATGCTAATGTTATTGCCATTATGCTGTGGACACAAATTTTTCTTCTTTTAAAGACAATTGGATTTTGTTGATGTTTCCAGGTTTCACACCACCCCCAGGTAACTGCCCTTCATGCCACTGATCAGAAGGAAAACATAGAAATAACATGGTGTCAGTTTCCAGTTCCAAAGTTCATTGGTAAAAAAAAAAAAACTCGTGACATTAATTCATATGTTGTTTATACTTTTTCTAAAATATATTACTTCAGTAGATGATTGTTCTAATGTTGTTTACATAAAATATATATATGCAGGTACTGGAGTAGAAGTTTATATGAATGGCAAACGAAAGTTGCATCTCCACAATCATGGAGAGACTTATGAAATGAATTCGCCTAATTTTTTATTCAGATTTCTTCCAGTCCCTGGGACTGAATATATTGGCAAAGTCACTATCCGATGCCAAGAGACAGGCCTTGCAGCAGAATTGAGCTACATGAGACAGTCTTTCTTTGGATTCGGGGCGAATCGAAGAAGAATTAAAGGGAGGATCTTTGATTCATTGTCAACAAAGACTCTTTATAAAATTGATGGTCATTGGGATAGGTATTTCACTTTTAAGTTTCACTCGCCTATCTGTGATTTTAAAGCACACACCTTTTGCCAATTTTTGCATATCAACAAACAATGATACAACTATAGCTATTAATTACTTATTTACTTACCTATAATATTTAGATTATGTCCTAAAATCTAATCATATAAAATGTTGCAGTACTATAACATTGAAGGATACAAGTAATGCAGAAGTAAGAGTGATATATGATGCAAAAGAAGTTATTTCAGAGCTCGATGCTCCTTTTGTTAAGGATCCAATGGTAAAATTTATTTCACTTTCAAGCATGTTAGCTCAGTAACAAAGAGCATGTCTTTTTTTCTTGATGACAATGTGAATATGCATGCATGCATGTATGTGTTGTTGATTTTGACATGAGATTTTCATGTAATCAGAGTGTGTGGCCAACAGAATCAGGTCTTGTTTGGGGTGAGTTAAGCCAAGCCATCATAAACAATGATTGGGAAAAGGCAAAAGAAGCAAAGAACAGTGTCGAGGAAAGACAGAGGCATCTCCTGAGAGAAAGAGAATCAATAGGGGAAACTTGGATTCCTAAACACTTTATAGTGTCATATAGTAAAGAAGATGGTTGGAACTGTACACCAATCCAAAAGTGGGTCCCAGACGCCCCTATTGCCACCCTATAAAAAGCATGACTACTTAAATACTAAGTATTTAACACTGCAAAATCATCAATGGCTAGAAGAATAGCCTACTAGTTATCAAGTGCAATAAGCTTGTAAGCCCCCATCTGAGTACTATTATTAGTTGCAAGTTTTAGTGATGGATCATACGGCAGGGAAAGAATCACCCATTCTAGTACCATTGTGTTAAGAATAGAAAGGCATGCCTTATGTACTAGTATGTTTTAAAACATTTAGTGTATGAAATAAGAGAAATCCCCTTCCTTTTCATTCTCTTGCAGACACTATCTGATGTCAATTATTATGTTCCTGAGGACAGTAGTAGTTTGTATTCGCTTTGGTCCTGGGAGGAAATAGCATTTGTGCAGCAAAATCATCATACTTCCATAACCTATCTTGATCTGCAAAGCGAGCGCTCTACCATTTGAGCGTTATGGCTCACGAAAATAACCATAACCACGATCCCAATTCATCTCTCTATTTTTTTGGTTACAAAATATTCAAAAATGTGGAGATGCAGGGGATCGAACCCTGTACCTCTCGCATGCAAAGCGAGCGCTCTACCATTTGAGCTACATCCCCATGTTCTCTTTCTCTCCTTAATTTCATTTTCAAACCCACGCGTGTGTTGATGGAGGAGGTTCAGTTTTGTAAGGTTTGCATGTCTTTCCTTCGGTTGAATGTAAGGGTCACGGCAGGATGTTACATTCCCATTTTTCAAATTTCAAAATTATCGTCGTTTCCAAATTTGGTCATGTAGCTGCTGACATTAGTACTCACCTATCCTATATGGCATGCAACTGAACTCCCACGTGGGATTTTATATAAAAAATATCATTTACCCCCGCAAATATCACCATAATCCATTTACGCCATTGTAAAATAAAAAGTTTTAAAATGCCCCTTACAAATATAAATTGTTTACGGTTACCCTCTGCTGTTAGATTATGTTGACAGTGTTAAGTGTATAATGGGTATAAACCGTTTACGGTTACCCCCTACAAAATATAAATCGTTTATGGTTACCTGCTGTAGGGGGTAACTAGAAACACTTATTATTTGCAAGAGACATTTTAAAACTTTTTATTTTACAGGGGGTAAATAGATTATGGTGATATTTGCAAGGGGTCAATGATATTTAAGCCTAAAAAATATTATTTTTTTTTGGTTAAATTAGAAAAAACATCTCATTCATTACATCGAGACCCAAGTGAAATAACCCTAATCCCAAAACTCGGAATCCATTCTTCATCATACCCGTCAAAGAAAGAACATTGTTTGCTACCAATACCTAAAAAGTAATGTTTTTTCACTCACAATTTGAAGGAGGGACAATGATTTTATAAATTGGAAAATGGGAGGACTAAAATCGTGGAAAAAAAGTTAAGGGACTAAATCGTGAGTGGGTGATAATATGGGGCCAAAAGTGTAATTAAGCTTTAGAAAAAATTAACTACCATATACGAGTCGGTCGGTGACTAATCTACATTAGGGAACCTAGCTGTTCAGGAGTACCGAATTTGTCGGCAAGTGTGGTTCTTTCCATCCCAATAGAGTTTTTGTCACACTCAAGATTCAAATCCGAGAGATTGAGATGGGATTCGAGCTCAATTATAACTCGAACCAACCCTTGGTGGTATCCTACGGGCACCTAAATATTTGTTACTCGTAGTCTAACTATAAAAAAATAATAAATATCATAAAAACAATTATAATTCATTTAAATAATGTTCACCTTTTTTTTTATTTCCACTTATTAAGTATTACACATGATAGTATCTAGTGAATTGAAAATATTTAAAATTGGATATAGTTAAAATTACAGTATTAGTAATATATATATCTTAGCCCTTACCTATTTGGGTATACTCAGAGCACCTTGTTCCGTTACTTGCATTTTCTCCTTAATTAGATTACCTTTCGGAATCTCTTATTCTCACCCTCGTGTCACTAATGAAATTCCTGATACTAAAACAACAAATAACATGACAAATTGTGGACAAGTATGCATATATACACAATACTATAGTTTAGGCTGGATGTTTACAACCAGTACCAAGGTTTTAAGAACAAAAATCAGAAATCGAACCAACTAGATCTATAGATCATGATTCAATTGTTTAAAGCCGCTTAAACCGCCAAATAACTTAATTATACACATGGTCCATTTCCAATTCAAACTGGTCGATCGGTTCGATCCTTAAAACATTGATCAATACAACACTTAACATGTGTTTGCCTTTTCTGGTTGTCTAGAACAAAATTCTTGCAAATCTGATTATCTTCCCATATTGATTGGCTTCTCGGTGATAGTATCCAAGATAGGCTTCCATGGCGCCTTCGATCTACAAGGGCTTCGTCCTCCATTCATCATACTATTTTTCTCTCCCACCCCTACTCTACCAGGACTCCTCAAAGGAGAACTCTTACTTGTGAGAGAGTTATTGTAATCACATGGCTTAGTTTTGTGGGCAATTTTAGTGAGCTTCTTTGCTAAGCAAGCCAAGTCCACAGGAGAGAAATCACCTCCTTGTAGTATTGTGTATGGTAGCATGAAATACACTTGCCCAATTTGGAGTTGAGTATCTCCTTTCAATGGTTTTGAGGAAATTGTAAGAAGTTGAATGGATGTGCAAACAAAGTGTTTTGAAGGATTTTCAATAACTAGGGTTGTTGAAATTGGTTTCTCAAAATCCTCTATAAAACCATTAAGGTGAACCACCCTAACATGTTTTAATATGGAGGTTGATGACTTACAAGAAAAACAGCTCCTCATAACTGTTACTAGGGGATAACCCCGTGCGATGCACGGGTTTATAAAAAAAATGCTTTTAATTTTTTTTAAAGATATAATTTAAATATGTATAATTTAAAATAAATGAATAAAACAATTATATACTTTATTAAGATAATAAATTTTAAACATATATAGATAAAATGAAAAACCAATTTAATATAATGTAGTTTAGTAGTATATAATGTTAATAAATATTATAAGGACTATAAATATTGTAGTGATATTAGTAGAAGGAAATAAAAATTTAAGAATCTTATATTATTCACCATTTTCATATTAATGTTTTAGAATTAGGATGGATTATTAATCACTTCTCTCTTGCAATTGTCCAAATTAGGCAATACTTATATTATCTAATTTAGAGTAACTTGGATATAATCTTGGCATAGTTATCTAATTCGTCGTTTATTTTAAAATTAGTACAACTATACATTTAAAAACAACATTTTTTTTATATTTTTAAAGGAGCACACATTCATTTAAATAAAGGATTCTAAAAAAATTAAAAATAAGTAGAATGAAAAATAGTAGAAAATGATCAATGTAACCTTAATTTTTATCATTAGAAAATATAACACTCATTTTATTTCTCAATGTAATTGCCTCTTTGCCTTAAGGTTCACAATTAATTGCCTCTTTTGCAACATCATGAGCTTCACCTTCTTTTTGTATAGACTTTCATGGTTTCACTTATAGCTCGATATGAATAAATTCAGATGATGCGGCCAAACTAATAGATCTCCATCTCAAACATTTCACTTTTAGCCTCATCCTTTATCAAGATCACACCTCTTGTTGTGAGTTTTTTTTTCATCCAAAATCCATGTTGTTTTCGCATATATAGTACCACACCCTATCTCTTGAAGGTACCAGAGCAAAAGTGATTTCTGATAGTCAAGACAAAGAAGACAAATGCTAAAATGTTAGTATATATATCAAATATGAATCACCAAAAAAATTGAAAAAAAATCTTTTTTTATTTATAAAAACACAAAGATCCTATAGAACATAAGTGATGAATAAAGGCAAGAATGATGGAACCAACAAAATGTAAAACTGATAAAAAATATCATAGTTTTTGACTTTTATGTATGCATTGGTGGGTAAAATTGTGTTTTGTTTTTAAAAAATAAGTGATGGAATAACAAAACAATGAAGAGATCACATGGAAGAGTAGAAATTGAGATGTATATATATGGACAAATTTTAAGTCATCCGTTTTTTTTTAAGTAGTAACCTATTCCTAGAAGTTCAAAAGGCAAGAACAATGGATAAAAATTAATAAATGGAAAAAACAGTTTTTTAATAGTAAATTGTATATATAAAAAAGACCGTTTACATTCTTTTTAAAAGAAACAATAATAATAATAATAATAATAATAATAATAATAATAATAATAATAATAATAATAAAATTCAAATAGATTAAAAGAGAACTATTAAAATGAAAATTATTAAAATAAAATTGAACTAAATATTCCACAAACTATTTCACCGGTAACCAATTCTTAGAATAGACGACGTTTTTAAACTATTTTTTTAAAAAAAAAAAACCATTCACATTCCTGATTAGAGATATAATATAAAAAAATTAAAAAAAGTGTAAGAAAACTATTAAAATTAAATTTAAATTAATAGACCCAAAGTAACCCAAAAGTTTTTTTTGGACCAAAAGTAACCCAAAGATTAACCATCTCCTAGTATTCTTTTTTGCTTTCTAAGAATAAATAGGAAAATACACTATTCTTACAACCAAAAATCCATGAAAATTATAAATAATTATAAATATAGAAGTGAACACAATTTTTCTTAAAAAGATATGAAGCTCAAGTCTACGTTTTTTTTATATTTCATGTGGTTTTTATTTTAATAAATAATAAAAGAATGCTCAATTCTCCTCGATCAAACTTCATGTCTTTTATATTTTTATTCAACTCATATTAATACACTTATTGTCTTTAATTATATAATAACTGAAAGAATATAAAGGGTTTTAATAATTTAGCCCTAATATGTAATCATTAATTTAAGTCTCCTTTTATGTGTAAATTATAAAAAGATGTTAATATAATTGAAAATCTAATTCAAAAATAAATGAAGATGATGTGGAGCATCTTAGAGGCTTGAAAAAAAGCTTCCTTTAGAGATTTAACTAGGGGAAAACCCCGTGCGATGCACGGGTTTATACAAATATTATTTTTAAAAGTATGTTAAGGATATAACTTAAATACGTATAATTAGAAAGAAAAATAATATTTTTTCTACAATTTATTAAGATATTAATTTTTAAAACATACATAGATGAGAACATGAAAATCCAATTTAGTAGATCATAGTTTAGTATTATATGATCTTAATAAATATTATAAGGATTATATATATTGTAATGATAGTAGTAGAAGAAAATAAAAATTTAAGGAAATAAATATAAATATATTTTTATTCAACTTTAAAATTAGTACAACTATCCGTTATAGATTTAATTCTTTAAAGTCATTTTTCTTTAATTTCCAATAAAATCATTAGTTAGTGCAATATGGGTTGAAGATGTAGAGTTTTAATTAACTAATAATATTTTTAATGATTTTTTTTTGTTGAAAATATTGCATATTTTGCTATTTAAATTTTTCATTTATTTATATTTAGCATTCAAAAACTTAAAATTAACACATACTTGATAGCAATCTACTTTTCTGGTAAGCTCTATTGTACCCACAATTAATAAGTAGATTTACACACATTAAAAAGCTTTTTGTGAGTACAATAGAACTTACAGATTTACACACAAAAATTTAGAACTCCAACTACTATAATGACTTTCTTCAAGCCTGAATATTAGTGATGAAAAAACAAAAAAAAATTGCATAAGTGATGTATATAGCAACCAAACAAAAGTGATGTAAAAATGAAAAGATAAGTGGTGACCTCTCTTCTTAGGTATTTATAGTATTTTGGAAAGAAGACTTAAAGAGAAGGAAAATGAAAAGATTGTAACTAATCTCTATTAAAAACCAACTATAATAATTATTAATAATCAAATTAATAATTTAGAGACACCAAAAGGCAACCAAAATCAAAACATCAATTAATGAATTAAGAGTAATCAATAAGGGAGAAAGTTTTTTAAAACAAAAATAAAAAAGATATAGGAATTTTTTAAAAATTAATAAATTATATATATGTATATATATAATTTAATTATAAGATATAATTTGAAATTTAGTGAAGCTTATAAATTTTAATAAATAGACATACATCATTGTTTCATCCTAAATTATATCGTAAATAATTTTAAACAAAATAAAAATTTCAGAATTATTTTATAAAAACAAAAATTTTAAAATGTATCGGAGAAGTTAGTTTGGGAGGTCAATATAAATGTAAAATTTAAGTTAAATTTCCTTTGAAGTTTAAAATTTAATTAAATATATAGACATCATTTTTTGTGTGGATGGTAATGTAATGATAGAAATATATATATATATATATATATATATATATATATATGTGTGTGTGTGTGTGTGTGTGTGTGTGTGTGTGTTATACTTGTAATGTAAAAGTCATTTCATGAAAGCTACATTTATCATTTTAATTAGTAGAAGCTAAGTTTCTCAAACTGTTTTTTGCAAATAATTAATTGGTTACAAATTATAAATAAATATAAATATAAATATAAATATTTATCATTTAAATAAATAAGAGAGAATTGTTCTAGAGGCACCAAAAGAGCTTCTTTTAGAGTGTTACTAGGGGAAAACCCCGTGCGATGCACGTGTTGCTATAATATTTTTTTATTAAATCTCATGAAATTTATATATAAAAATATATCATTTTCTAATGAAATATATATATATATAACTATAAAAACATGAAATCCTTTATTTTTTGCACATTTTATTTTTTTCTTCTGAAAGTCCACTCAAATCCAAAGTTGTCTTCTTTAAATAGTTGTTTGTTGTTACAACTGTTTAAAACTCTACATCTTTCACTCATATTTTACTACCTCTTCCAACTTTGAGTTTTTTTATTTTATTTTTAAATTACTCCATTATTGATTACTATTAATCTATCAGGTGAGTCTTAATTTTAATTGCCTTTTGGTGGCTCTAAATTAGTATGGTTAGTACTAATTATTTTAGTTGTTTTTTTTAATATAGAGATTGTTACGCTTTTTTTTATTCTATAAACATATCTAAGTTATAAAATTAATAATTAACAAATATTTTAATAGTAAATTCATGGTATTTTAAACCTATTAAAACCCAACATTTTAAATAAATAAAAAAATCGAACAATTATTTAATCAACCATAGTGATATTTGTTGCGATAATTGAAACATCTAAAGTTCTAAAAACTAAATCTAATTTTTTCAATCATACAATTTTTTGAACTTCTCTTTCGACCACTTTTTTGTAAAGTATAAGTTGACTCATCTTCATTAGATTCGACGTTGCAATTATTTGAAACAAATATTTAATCGATAAATGAAATATAAAGTTGAATATTATGCATTACAAATCACATT
This sequence comes from Oxytropis ochrocephala, assembly GCA_020916435.1. Classification (NCBI taxonomy): domain Eukaryota; kingdom Viridiplantae; phylum Streptophyta; class Magnoliopsida; order Fabales; family Fabaceae; genus Oxytropis; species Oxytropis ochrocephala. The sequence continues at coordinate 3,386,978 of CM037088.1, read as the reverse complement.
CACCTTATTCGAACCCTAGGAAAAGTTTCGTGTTGGAAATTTAATAAAACTTTGATAGTTGATCTAATTAAGTTCTTTTTATTGTCTTAATTCTCAATATGAAATCTAAATCATTTATATTGTCTTATTTCTAATTATGAAATTTATGATATTCTATCATGAAATTGTTAGTTGGTCAATAAGAAAATTGAATAGCATAATACAATAAATTTGGTAATACTAAATATTTTACATTCTTGTAATATATTCATGAATCTATGCCATTATTTCTCCCAAAGGAAGTATGTATGTGGTCTGGTCTAAAAGGTTTTGAAAAAATTGAATTAGAAAAGTTTGCAATAAAGTATATTGTAAGAAAGAAAAATTATAGAATTCATACATTCTCAATCGATGAGTAGCAAAGATACTTGAATGAGTCCATTCCGCTTTTTTCATGGATGTTGAGAGTGTCCTATGGTCAAAATTATCCTTTTATTTTTGCATGCAGTTTTTGTGGATGATGGATTGTTTAGAAAGAAAACACTATTTTATTTCTAATGGTGAAAATATTTAAAGTGTTTATATAGGAACTTATGTTCAATTAACACCTAACCTCTTGTGAGGATGCATTTGAATGGAAATGGTTAACTATATGGTTTAAATAGAAAAGACTGTTCATAAAAGCTTTATTGTTTTATTAAAGAATTATTAAGTTATGTAAGTAGTAGATGGTGGAATATAAACCTTTTGGATTTGTTTCAAAAAAAAAAAATAAACCTTTTGGATGACATCGGTTACTATTTGTATGTAATTTTTAATTGTGTGAATGATTAATATTAAACAACTAATCATGACCCATAAGAATTTTATAGATCAATTTGATGAATGCACAAAAAATGTTAAATTGATAATAAACATTAGGTCAACAAAAGTAATACCAATAGACACATTTTAATATGACAATAGAGATGATGAGTTAGTTGACTTTTTTTTACGACAAATAAATTGTTTTTCTATACATTCATATGTGTAGATTTTTTTTTCATCAAAGCAATCATATGTATAGATTAGTTCATGGTAACATGAAAAAACACAATGGTAAAACATGATATTGGACGCCAAAGGGAAAAAATGAGACAGTTCATTTATTTTTACGATAGTGTTTTTTTTCTTATAATAATTAATATTTATTTTTGTGCAATCAAATAGCAAGTAAATAATTTATTATATAATTTTAGTTTCATCTATTTTTAATTTTGATTTTATAAAATATTTTCAATATATTATTAAAAAAAGAAGGATTTGTTGGGTGGATTTTAAATCAAGAAAATGAAAATATATTGTACTAATTATATTAATTTAGAGACACTAAAAGGCAACTAAAATAATAACTACTAATCATAAATATTGAAGAGTTTTGACTAAAAAAAATATTGATGAGTAATCAATAAGAGATACATTTTAAAAAAAAAAAAAAACAGAGAGAGAGGAAAGGTCAACAACGATCAAGCCTCCTTTATCACTTTTTTTAATTTGCACTAAATGTTTTAAAAGACAAACTCATATGATTCTAATCTTTTAAATTGATCTAAACTATTATAATTATAAAAAGTGTTTACTAAACTAATTTATATTAATCTATTTTAGTAATAATATAATTTATTTGCTCTGAAGTATGTTGTTTCAAATGGTACATTGATATTTATCTATCTTTAAATTTTTTTGAAAATAAAAAAATTAAATGTAAGTAAAAACTTAATCTCATTAATTTATAATGAATAATAATTAACAAATTTATTATTAATATTAAATTGTACAAAAAAAAAAAATAAAAAAAAAATAAAATCTTAATATCATTAGTTTAGAAGGGACATTAACGAACATGCATTTGTGAATGTTCAAAGAACATATTATAAAAAACTTTTAGATACAAAGCCTCATCCAATTTCATGGAACCTATTAAAACTAAACAATTTTTTGAAGAACAATATTAAAATTTAAAATAATCCATACATGTCAATAGCTTGGCAAAAATTGTTCCTCAATTTGCATTACTCACTAACTAATCCAAATTATTATGTCTATAACTTTTGACAACATTACTCACTAAACAATTGTTCATCAACTGCATTACTCACTATTGTTCCTCAACTGTATGTCTATGTCTATAACTTTTGACAACATTAGAATTGTCTACAACATGAAGCTCAAATCCTTTTATTTGCCTTTCCAATTTCTCCTATCCATGTAAACTTCATTTTTCCTCCCTTAACTGCAATTTGGAACCTATAACAAACTCAATATCTAATCAACAATCAATAAAAGCTTAAGAATAAAAGACAAATTTATACAACCTTTTGGAACTCCATCTACTACAATACATTTCTTCAAGCTAGAATATTGATGATGTAAAAACCAAATAAAAAAACAGTCACATAAGTGATGTAACACTCAAAAAAAGTGATGTAAAAATGAAAAGATGAGGGTGACCTCTCTTCTTAGGTATATATAGTATTTTGAAAAGAAAAATTTAAGCGATGGAAAATGAAAGGATTGTAACTAATCTCTATTAAAAACCAACACTAATAATTATTACTAATGAAAATAATAATTTAGAGACACCAAAAGGCAAAAAAATCAAAACATCAAGTAATTAATTAAGAGTAATCAATAAGGGAGAAAATTTTTTTAAAATAAAAATAACAAAGGAAGAAAAACTCACAATTCAATAGTCAAGTTTGTGTGTAGAAAATTATGTATAAATAAGTACTTGTTGTAATAATAATAAAAGTTCCTTATGAAAATAATTAGAGGAATAAATTTGGTCTACTAAAGTTCACAATATAGACATAGAATTTCATTTTTTGTAGGGAAAAGAATTGAAGTTTATAGAAAATGTAGTATTTAGTTAACATCTTTTTAATGTTTTTAATAAAATGAATTTAACATTTGCTAAATGTTTATAAAAAAATTAAAATCAAGAAAAAGATAGTATGAATATTTTTTGGTTCAGAAAAGTTAATTGAATATATATATATATTGTGGTGTTTAAGAAGTATTGATAAAGTTAGATTTATATTGATTTAAAAATTGAATGTCATAAAGGTTTAGTGGATATTAATTAAGTAAAAAAGAATGTTGAGATTTAAGTTGGAAAATAAATTGAAATGATGTGGAGCATCCTAGAGCTTGGAAAAAAGCTTCCTTTAGAGATTTACTAGAGGAATGCCCGTGCGTTGCACGGTTTGTTATATTTTTTCAAATTTAATTTATTAACTTTTTTACATAAAATATATCATTAAAAGTATAAATCATGTTTTTTAAAAGTTAGTATAATATATAATATAAATATGAGTTAAATTTTTTAGATAAATTATAAATTTTAGACGTTCCTTATATAGTGTATGTGGTTTGTAATATAAATAATTGTTAATAGTTTTTATGAGATTATCTGTTTCGAAATATTATTTTATTATTAAAGTGAAATGAATAGAGAAAGTTCTTTCAAAGCTGTTGAAAAAAATTGTGGAGAGCTTCCTTTGGGGATTCCTTTTCATAGATAGATAGATAGATATGGTATAAATATTTGTAAATACATTTTCATGTTAATTAATTTTTAACTTAATACAATATTTTTCATTATATTTAGTAAGAAGATTATAATACTATTTAATATGTGGAATTTAGTGGCATAAATTTAAAATATAGATAGATAAATATCTATGGTGAAAGATAAATCATAGAAAGCAAAAAGTTACTACTCTTTCTTATTTTCATAACCAATTAATAATTCATAAATTGAAATTTAAAATAAAATGAAATTCAACATAAAAGTGAATTTAAAGAATTTTGATTAAAATTGAATTTAGAAAACAATAATAATAAACAAATACATTCTCTATTATTTATGTTTACAATAATATGAAGAAGATTTAAAAGAAATATATGGTATTTAGTATTTACAATATTAAATAGAATTATTGTTTTAAAAAATAATGATAATAATTTTTTCTACAATGTATAATCTAAAAGGTTAAACATATTTTTGGTCTTTAAAATTTTTACAAATTGTGCTTTTAGTCCCTACAAAAAGTTTTACTCACTTTTAGGGAGAGGAAAATACACTATTCTTACAACAAAAAATCTATGAAAATTATAAATAAATATAAATATAGAAGTGAACACAATTTTTCTTAAAAAGATATGAAGCTAAAGTCTATGTTTTTTTATGTTTCATGTGGTTTTTATTTTTATAAATAATAAAATAATGCTCAATTCTCTTAGTCATCAAACTTTATGTCTTTTTATTTTTATTCAACTCATATCAATACACTTATTGTCTTTAATTATATAATAACTGAAAAAATATAAAGGGTCTTAATAATTTAGCCTTAATATGTAATCATTAATATAAGTCTCCTTATATGTGTAAATTATAAAAAGATATTAATATAATTGAAAATCTAATTGAAAAATTAATGAGGATGATGTGGAGCATCTTAGAGGCTTGGAAAAAAGCTTCCTTTAGATATTTATATAGATCTTTTTCTCACTCACTTGGTTGTATTGTAGATCCTAAAATGGAATACAATTGCTTGTGATGAAATAATAGAACAAGGTCTTTGCTTATTATAGTTATATTTCTGTGTGGGTGTGGCTATGTGTAATAATTGTAATATACACAAGTGGGGTTTGACTTTTGATAAATGTTGATAGTCAATGGTTAATTTAATCATCTTGTTTTAATGCCTTTAAGTCCAAATGAAATGAATGGATAATAACTCAAAAACACTTAGATGAGATGGTAGGAGTGTCTTTCAGTTTAATCAAGGTGTTAGGTTCGAATCCAGCTTTAGGCATGCAGTAGTATTAAATATCTTGAGGAGAGATTTGCGTCCATTCATATGGTCCTACTGACTCAAGAAATTATAGTCTCTGAAGTTATGTACAATACTCGATTTATAAATAAAAATGAATGGATAATAAGCATGTAGTGCTTTTTGTGACTTGTTGTCTCTATCACACACGAAAAGTTTGCTTTCTATTTTTGCAACTTGCAAATGGTTCAGTAATTGGAAGTACAATTTGCAATTCTAAAATAATAATGCATGCAGCTCAACTAAAATCAGAAAAGCTTGCTTTCCAATTGGCTGTTTTCAAATGCTAAAATTTCAAACCTATCTATCCATGAGAAATGAGTAAATGAACACGGTCCCTCTAATTAATTCCTTTTGAAGTGTCGTTATACTTAAAGCCGGTGCTTAAATATTTCCTCATCTACTAACCCGGTCTCATTTATACTGCCAAGGAAGGTGGACTTACAAGATCGTGAGTTCAACTCCCGCTGCCAATGTGAGGACTTCTTTGGTGGGTGATCTGTGAAAATCTTACGTAAATCTTAAAAAGTCTTGGCTCGCTGACGTAGTGAATTGAACCCAACTCACATAAACTTTAGTTTACCAAAAAAAATTGATATATTCAACCTAGCTAAAATTTAAATACATCAATGTCTATTGACACATTTTTAGTTATAAATGACACCAATTGGAGTACTTGATATATTAGAAAAAAGAAGCCAGTTTAGGTAGAGTAAAGAGTCGCATTATTTTACCTGAGAACATTTGGATGAGAGGGTAAGGTCTCTTCCAATTTAACCAAGTCCAGGTTGGAATGGAATCGGCGCAGGCGTAAATGCGATGTTAAATCTATTGAGGGAGAGCTTTGTCGCCCATTGTGATCTTACCCAACTCGAAGAATTAATTAGTCTCTGCAGTTGCACACAAAACATACTCAACTTATACAAAAAAAAAAGAACTGCATTATTTTTGTCCTTAATACAACTAGATGTCTAAATGGAGTGGGAGATGAAGAGGGATAAACAGACTGTTGTGAGTTTGATTCCAACTCCTAACATCCACACAAAACTTATTTCTATTTTGTGTAAATCTATTTTATTTAATTAATTCTCTTAAGATTTAGGTTCTGTTTGACAAAAAATAGCAGATAGCGAATAACGGATAGACTAGCGGATGACGATAAAATGTTTGGTAAAATTAACGGTTGAATTAGCTGATAAATGTAAAATGACATAAAAGTACATGTTTAATTTAATTAATAGTTAGACTCATGTAATCAATATAAAATATGATAAAATATGTATCAATTATTTTGCTATAAACTTATGATAGTTGAACTAACTTAAGATATTTATGGATTAAATTTTTAAAATTTATATTTTAATAGTCTAATTTATTTATTATCATTAACTAATTATTAATTTTAATAATGTAGTTTATTGTTTTAAATTTATATTTTATATGTGTGTTTGAAAAAGAAAAAAAGTTAACTACGTACATAGTCTAACTTATTATACCAGGATAGTAAATTCCTCAAAAAATAAATAACAACAGTATAATAAAATAAAAACAAAATCTGGCGTAGCATGAATATTAAAGTTAATAAAGTTAAGAGACGGTTGATATTCGAAATTAGAGTTACAATATTTGCAGGAGATGAACCTATATTATGCCAAAAATATATCCACAATTTGCATGACAATGACATGACGTTTATTTATTGTTAACATTTCCAAAGTGTAGTTGAAGTCAATATATCTACCAATATTGTAATTAGTGTGAGAAAAATGAGTACCGACCCCAATATTTTTTTTGGTTTACAAAAGAGACCTCAAATTTTCTGATCTTACATAACTTAATTCTTCCAAGAAAAAGATTTGGATTTATGAATATTAACTTCCATTCTAGAATCTTTAAAAAATAAAAATAACTAAACACTAGCAACAAAAGGTGACTGATAGCAAATCCATTCCTTGAGAGCTAATAAGATCCAACCATTTCCAATCTTGAGCTTTTTCTTAAATTATTAAAGTCATTTTTTCCCATGCAAAGAAAGAAAAAGTACAAGGACACATGGTAACCTTGTCTACTCCTCTTTTAGGAGAGAAGCTACCAATTCTCTTATTATTCCACTTCAATTGTATTACATAAGACTTACAATTAAGTTCGGGAAATCAAAGTCATGAATAATGAGCTTAAAAAATTTCAATTAATGCTATCATAAGCTATCTCAAAACCAATTTCGAATAGGAGATTTTTTTAATAAGCAAATGTATTAAGGGACACACCAATCCCTTAAACTTAGGGGTCTCATTAAAACCTTCAAGGGGCAAAAACCCAGTAGAAAAAAAACTCAATGAGGAGAAAAAAACTACCCCCAACTACAAGATGAAACTTAATAAATCGTTTATAACGAGGACAAACATTCCAACGGACAATTATACCAATCCGACTACCCAACCCCACAATTATTCTCCCCCCTCCGCGCTTTGAACCAACTCCACGCACTATCTTTCATGCTCGAAACAATTGATGAAATTGAAGCCACCTCCCCTTAGATAACCCTTCTTACCTTTTCTTTTGGTGCATGAGATGAATAATCTATTGGGCAGTCATTGTATTGTTAATTAGAGGTGCCTCAGATAGAAATGAAACTAGTCTTAAGAAGGTCAATAAGAATTTCCAGCTGAAGTCGAGCCCTTTTAACTAGAGATGACTTTGAGAAAGACATTGCAAAGTTTGATGGGTCTAAAGTCCTTCGAGATATAAGTTTCCTCTAATTTAGGAATGGATACGGTAAAAGTTTCAACTTAGGAACAATGGACCTTTGAAAGCTTATCCTAAGCTCTACCATCCCAAAACCACTCTTCATTGAACAAAATGGGTTGAAAGTCATGGGGAATAAGGTGTCGTTAAATGCTAACTATCTTAGTCAAAGCATTCTTCATGTCTATGTGTTATCAAAAAAATCAATCTCAAAAAGAATTATAAAAAGTATACAGAAAAGAAACTCAAAGAAAAAGAAAAAGAAAAAGAAAATCATTGATTGGATTATTGGGCGATGAGGTGTGGAGTATGTGTTCCAAAACAAAGTCAAATAAATAATATTTGGTCGAGCGGATTCGGGAAAGGTACCAACATCTCTGAACCCATCCACTTCTTGGTCAAAGTGGGTTTTCCCCGTTAAACTCGATTGGATCGGGTGGATCCCCGAGTTCGAGTTTTGTTGGCGATCTTTACGAATCTATCCATTAATATTTTAACTTATAAAAAAATCTTTAGATAAAAACAGTTTTTTAACCAAAAAAAAATCTTTAGATAAAAACAGTTTAATTAATTTAAGAAGTAATTTTTAATTATAATTTTTTAATCACAAATCTTTGGAGAGATAAAAAAAACTCACAATGTCAGGTAGCAAAACCTCCTCTTGAGATTAAAAAAAGACATTGAAAATACTTTTTAGCAAAATGTCGAAATTGTTAGATTAGATATTTGTACTTGGATTAGAATCCAAGACCTTGCAGATGTGAGTTCTAAGAGGTACTTACCACTTTGTCTACTGACAAAAAAAGAAGGAAAATGGTCTTGTTAGAATGAGTACTAAATAAAGAGGAACTAAACCAATAGTCGTGACAAATAGATAGAGTATATCATTTTGCCTAGGCTTATACTACTTCTAGTTCACTTTATACGGGGATAATGCAACTTTTGGTACATTAGTTAAATAGTGTATTATGTATTTGGTTTATATTATAGACCAGATACATCAGTTATTTAATGGACCAAAAACTGCAGTGTATCCTATAAAGTGAATGTGAAATAGTAATGGATAACTTATAATGCATAAATTCTTTGTAAGTATTTGATATGATCAACTTATGTCATATTTCCACAAGCTATAGTGTTTTTTAAAACACTATATGAAATTGCATTCGAACTTATAGCTTTTAACGTTTCATTTTTTTTTCATTTTTACTTTTGTTAATTTAATTATCCTCTGTTAAATGAACATGGTCACATTGTCTCACCCCTCCTCTTTCAGGAGAGAAGCTTCCAAGTCTCTCAAGGTATCAAAGTTTGTGTTGGATCTGGTTCGACACGTGGAACAACACTTTGGTGTATATGGTGTTTGTTGTGCTCCTTTTGGTGTTAACTATTATCTGTGGTGTGTTTCACAGAGGTTTCTTTTGGGCTACGTCTATGGGTATAGTTTCTTGCTAAAGGTGTGTTATATTTTTGGGTGTTTGCAGTAGGTGTTGTTTTGGTTATCTTGATGCTTTCTGGCTCCGGTTTTCAATATTTCTTGATTGTTTTGGTGTATCTTAACTTTGGCCATCTCTTCTTAACCTTGTATTTTGCTTGTGCTAGGTTATATTAATGAAATCTTCTAATTGTCAAAAAAAATTCAATTAATTTAGGAATAATGGATCCATATTTTTTTTTGACACAATGGATCCATATTTGAAAGCTTCAAATACTAACATCCACACATCCCAAACCACTATATGCCAATAGGTCTTGGACAAAATGGGTTGAAAGTTATGGGGTCCAATAGCTTTGAAGGATTCCAGGAGAATAAGGTATCCTTAACATTTTCAATGCTAATTTATGAGTCAATGCATTCCAAGTCTATCCAAGTTTTAGAAATGTGTTATGAAAAAAGTATCAATATAAAAAAAATAAAAAAATAAAATTAAAAGGAAAAAAGAAGATCATTGATTGGATTGGATGGGGTGACGACTGACGAGTATGTTAAACAGAGTCAAATAATAAATTAAGTTTTCTTTTTGAGGTAATATAATTAATTAAGTTATTTATTAATCCGAATGGTAACTGTGCTTGGATGAGATGGTAGTGGTAACTATGCTTGGATGAGATGGTAGAGGTAATATAATTAATTAAGTTATTTATTTAATCCAAATTTGTGCGAATCCAAGAATATTTGAATGAGATGGTAGATGTCTCTTCTAGCTTAACCAAAGTTCTGGGTTCGAATCCAACTTTGTGTATACAATAGTGTTAAATCTTTTGAGGGAAAAAACTTAACCAAATACATGCGAATCCAAGAGCACTTGGATGATATAGAGACGCCTCTCTTACTAATTTTTAACTAACGCCCTAAGTTGGAATCGAGCCTATACGATCCAACACTATTAAATCTCATGAAGAGAATTTCATTGTTCATTGTGATCCTATCTGATTTGAGGATTTGCTCGCATAGGATTCCGTTTATTTAAGAAAACAAAACAAAGGCGTGCGATGATTGGGTCCTTGCCACGCCGTTCCAGATGGGTTTGGGTGGGAGTGGGACGAAGAAACGCGCCACCAATTGAGTTGGGTCAAGTTTACAATTAATTAAAAATTAAACAATAAATATAAATATATGTGTTGGTCTAAATCAATGAAATTAAAAAAGAAAAATCAAAGAAAGGAGAGCATTGCATTTCATTACATTGATCCAAACAGAAAAAAAAAGAAAGGAAGACAGAAAGTTCCGTTTCTGTTTCTTCCGAAAGGCAAAGGCAAAGGCAAAGGCAAAGGCAAAGGCAAAAAAGGGTTGCCAATATAGTAACAAGAAGAAGACAAGATAGACTTCCCCAGAATCAATCAAAATCATTCTAATTAAATATTATTATTTCCCATCTCACACACTCTTCAATTTCAATTTCAATCCAATCATTGAGATTTGATTTTTACGTGAAAAAATCAATCTTCGATCTTCCTCAACTTCCCTTTCCAGGTACTACTCCTTCTCATCAATTCTTACCTCTATTCCTCTTGATTTGATACTTTTCTCGCTTAATTGTTGGGGTTCGTCTTGGAACAACTTTTTTCTTGCAAATTAGGCGATATTCAATAGTGTCTGCTTTGAAAGTTATTCAATTTCGGTGTTTTCGGACTTTCGTGTTTGCCAAATTAGGGGGATTGGATACTCTTTGATTTTTCACCGCTAGGTGGGTGGGTAGATGGCTATGTGTGTGACGGCTATTTGAATTTTTTGAACCAAGCTTTATACTTTTTTTAATGTTGTTTATGTAGTCGTTGGGAAAAGCTTGTTTTAGCGGTTGAGATACTAACAGAACTCTGAATTTGTGACGATGCAATAAGCATGTATCAACATGGATTTTTAATTGCTCTTGTTTTTGTATTTTTTGTGCATTTTCTGATTTTTGGACACCCCTATACCCCTGTGACACCTAGGGAGAGAAAGAAATAGAGAGTGTGATAGGGTAGGTGAATGATGTGATAAGAAGAGAGAGAGAGAGAGAGAGAGAGAGAGATAGAGAGAAAATTAGGTGTTGAGAATGTTGAGGTGTTTAAAAACATAGTTAGGAAGGTTAACATGGAAGATTAGGTGGATACAATGTTGGTGTTATTGCATCATGTCTTGTCTTTCATTATCTTTTTATGCCAAGAGAGTAGTTATTCATTTGATAGTGGTGAATTTCAGTGTAAATTTGAGAGGATTAAAGCGCCAAACTTGTTTGCTAATGCACTTGCTTGCTTTATGTGTTTCTGTTTTCAGATTTTTCTGCATCGATCTATTTGTGGTTCACTGTAGGGCGTAGGCTACCTGTGCCTGTTGCCCTTGATTTGTGTCTGTGGAGAAAAGAAGATTTTGTTGAAGGGGAAACTGTAATGCATTATTTACTTATATGAAGACAGAAAAAGGTTGGCGTTTAGGCATGGGTGATATGCAGATATTGCCCGGTTCTCGCCACCGTCCTCCCTTGAAGAAGCCAATGTGGATCATTGTCTTGGTGTTATTTGTATGTGTTTTTCTAATATGTGCTTATATGTACCCACCACAAAGCAGTTCAGCCTGTTTTGTCTTCTCTTCTAGAGGGTGCAAGCGTTTTACCGATTGGCTTCCACCTATTCCTGCAAGAGAATACACCGATGAGGAGATCGCATCGCACGTTGTGATTAAGGATATTTTGAACTCACCGCCAGTTGTTTCTAAGAAATCTAAGGTTGCCTTCATGTTTTTGTCACCTGGTTCTCTTCCAATGGAAAAATTGTGGGACAACTTTTTCCAAGTAAGAATCGGTTACTTGTATGTTTTAGTTGGTTCAAGACTTCAAGCTATCTTTTATCTCTTTGGAAGACAGTTAATGTTACCTTTTGAAATATTTATATGACACTTGTTTAATCACATGGCATATTGCTAGTTTAATGGTTTAATTGATATTCCACAACTCTTTTCTTTTATCACTAATAAAAGAATGGCTTATTGTAATTCCTTTGTTTGTCTGTCAGAAAACTGAACTGGATTCTCATAAAAAAAAACTGAATTGGATTGGTTAACAAGAGGTGCTGCTTATTGCACCCTTAGCTAGTACTGATGCTTTGCATGAAAATTGTTGCATGATTTCAGTTCAGCATTTTACAACATTGCATTGCATTCAAAACAATGGTTTATGTGGTAGATGTTGCAGTTCTTTCAACATAATTTACGTTTCTGTTACCCTGATGAGTGTTATTGGAAACAGTTGTGACAATGATGTCTAGTCCTATCGTACACTGATGTCCTGTCACCGCCATGGGCACGTACTCCAATTTTTATTTGATGCTTAGCATTTGTCCTTTAAAATATCCAGTGGCATAGATATACATCACAAGATGTGAAATATATTTCGCTAATACACTCTACATAAATGTAGTGTAATCAATTAGTGTTATCCTTTGTTTTTGTAATTTCGGTGGTCGCTACTTGGTTGTCTATGCTTCTGAATGGTGTTCGTCTTGTAGTGTGCATTTACCTGGAAGATGCTATCCTTTTTGGCAGGGTCATGAAGGGAAGTTCTCTGTTTATGTGCATGCATCCAAGACTAAACCAGTTCATGTGAGCCGTTACTTTGTCAATCGAGATATACGCAGTGACCAGGTACATATAGTCTTGTTACTGTTCAGTTTACTATCATTTGTAAATTTTATTGTCTCATATGTTTGAGTATATGTTTCTTGTGGAAATCATAATTTAAATATGTCTGTCATTGTCCTTTTGTGTTGGGCTCCTGAATTTTGAGTTTTGATTGTAGGACAATAGAATAGAATATTATTGTTGACTTGAGAGATTACCTTATACCATAAATATTTAATGCATAGGTTCCGAAATATAATATTGTAATAGCTCTACATCTTAAGCATCTTAAATTACCCAGAGCAGAAAAGGAGAACAAGTAGCCACAAAGCCAGGCCATCTTAAAGGCCATTATTTTAGTGGTAATCTAATATAAAAGTATAAACTCTATTGCGCACTTTCCTTGTTAAATATGAGATTGTAGTATATTTGCTTTCTTCATTGGAATAAGTATAACCTCAATGTTGTATCTTAGATGCCAGATTGGGTTTTTGAAGTTTGAACTATGAACGTACTGTATTTGGCACGTGCTAGCAATATTATATCTGTTTTCCAATAGCCTGTGGTTTTCTAGTGAGGGTTCTTGTAATCAGAAGTCATGTTGTTGTAGGTGGTGTGGGGAAAAATTTCTATGGTTGATGCAGAGAGACGGCTGTTGGCAAATGCCCTCCAAGATCCTGACAACCAGCACTTTGTTTTACTTTCTGATAGGTAAATGGGTTGAGATTGGTTTAGTTCTTGTCCATGCTGATTAGTTAGTTACTTAGTTTTATCAGTTAATAATTTTCTGATTTCTTTATATCGGTTTTGCAGCTGTGTTCCCCTGTATCATTTTGACTATATTTACAACTATCTGATGCATACAAATATCAGCTATGTAGACTGGTATGTGAATTTTCAAACAGTAATGCAGTAACACATAGTGTCCGTTTGGGAGTTTTATTGAGTTGATACTTGAGTCTTGATAGTTCTTCTGTGTTTTTTGCTATCAATTTTATGTCCTTTACTAAGACAAACATTTTCTTTTCCTTTTTAGCTTTAAGGATCCTGGTCCTCATGGGAATGGCAGATACTCAGACCACATGTTACCTGAAGTTGAGGTGAAAAACTTTAGAAAGGGTGCACAGGTACATTCTTGCTAAACTCGTGTTGGATCCTGAATTCAGTATTTTAAACATAATGTTTACTTACTAAAATACAAAGAATGTAAAATTTGAACAAGGTAATTCTTAGATTTTGGGTTCGTGTCTAACTCAACCCTAAAAACTAGTTCATGGGTTCCCCCTCACTTATAGAGCATGTCTCAAATCTGTTATTGGGCCACTTGCATTTGTCCCCATCTTAGAATTTGGGCTTTAAACCTAACTAATCTAAAACCTAAAATCAAGCTTGAGAGGTGGGGATTGTCCAAGCCCTATAAGGACTAACTTGGCCATATTTGTATTGATGTGGGATCTCAATATCCCCCCCACCCCCCACCCACACAGACACAAAGGATGGGGGCACCTGGAGCATGGACAAATGTGGGTGGAATAACAAAGATCTCAACACACCCTCTCATGTCGACTTGACAACCATAACATGGACAAATACCCGGTGGAAGAATAATTTTTTTGGCTCAATAATAGATCTAGGACCTAAAGGTACATAATACAATACGACTACAGACAAAGGGACTCGACAATTTTAAAATTCAAGCCATGAAATAACCTAGATATGTTTACAAACATTTTTAAATATAAACATATATAAAATAAATTCACAAAGTTTGTAAAGATGTGTGAACGAGTAGAGCAAGAAAGGTGCCTAGGGAAGCAAAATAATAACACTTGAACTCAAAAAAATGTGCAAGCCAGAGAAATAAAGTTGATGCACTGAATTGAGCAGTGAGAACGACAACAGAAATAAGGAAAATAATGAGTAATAACAGCTGCACAACTCTGCAGCTTAAAACTCTGCAATTCCACAACCAGAACAACTCTGCATATGGATAAAAGAGTAGTGCTAGAGGGGGGAGCCTGGGTGCCAGAATAAGCTCTAGTCTCTCTAATCGATATGGGATCTCAAATATTTATGCCCAATTTGAACTAGCCTCTAGCTTTTGTGAGCTCCTCTATTAAATTAAATGTTAACATCTGAAGCGTAAAAGCCCGAATAAGTTGATCATGTGTTTATGGTGAAGCTAGATGAAGTAGCTCCTGGAAAGAATGATGTGTAGAAGTTGTTTTGAACCTATGAGAGAAGTACTCATAGTCATTATAAGATTATTTCAATTTTTCTTTTCCTATACGTTCTTATTGAAAAATGAAGAGATTATCAAACTGGGTTGCTTCATTTTACAATTTTCCCTTTTACATGTGACAAACTGGACATGTTACAAACTGGATGAATGGAAGTTGCGATTGTTCCATAACCTTTCTGTGTGATTAATGTTCAAACGGGTTTTCTAGCATATCAATTGTAACGCTTAGCAGCGATTGGGTCTCTTGTCACAAACACACGTTAATTAATAAGTTCTAAATAACAAAAACTATAATTGCAAAATTCTTTACTTTATCTTTCGTTAGCCCAATCAGTATCACCACATACCTATTCCTTTGAGTTGTTGTTTGATGTGTGTTTGTAACCCATTTAGTAGATTTGTCTCTGCCTCATTGTTTAACTTCTTCTGCAGTGGTTTTCTATGAAGAGACAACATGCTGTTATAGTTATGGCTGATAACCTGTATTACTCAAAGTTTCGGGATTACTGCCAGGTGAGGTTAATTTTCATATCGTTGCTATTAAAACTCAACTATTTTGTTTAATCCCATAACAGTTTTTTGTATTTAATTTAACCATATTCAGTTCTGCTTTAAATTCGCCTGGTCATTAAGGCTTTCAAGTTTGGCATTTCATTTTTTGAGGTTCTATATGCTGGGCTTCTGATTATCTTCCTCCTGCATATATGGATGTTGCATTATGTTGCTTCTGTTTTGAAGATATTTTCTTCAGCCATTTTTCTCTAAAATATGCATGTTTTGAAAAAATTATGCAATATGTTATCGCAAAGTGTTGGCTTTGTTGCTCTAAGTTTTTTTTACCCTGAAAGACACAACACAATCAATAGAGGTACTGTAGATGCATGACTCAAGGTATGTACTATGTACACACGCCGGTGTGAAAGTACAAAGTGCGACAAAATATTCTAATAGAATGAAAAAATGGAATACCAAAAGTATCAGTGCTTTGGATATCACTGGTGTTCTCTTGTATGCCAGTTTTGCTTACGTGATTAAGGTGATCATATATGTTCCTTGCAACAATTCAGAATTTTAAATCTCATATATGTTCCTTGCTGCCCTATTGAATTGTCCTAGGCAATATAGAACTGATATGCAAATGATCTATATCTAGTCTTTATGTGCCAGTGTTCTGGCTCACATGGTTAAGGTGATTAGACCATTTAGTTTCCTCATAATAGTTCAGAGCTTTAAATCCCTGATATTATTAGACAGCATAGAGCTGACATACAAATCATCTATAATTAGTGGTATGTCCATAGAACTATGAATTTGATATATGATATCTCTTAACATTACAGCCTGGTTTGAGGGGAAGAACTGCATTGCTGACGAGCATTACTTACCGACCTTCTTCCAGGTAAGAAATTTCAGCTGAAATATAGCTCTTTAGTGTTAACTTTTTTCAACCTTCAAACTTATGCCTCTGGTTTTAGATCGTCGATCCTGGTGGAATTGCAAACTGGTCAGTAACTCATGTTGACTGGTCCGAGAGAAAATGGCATCCAAAATCATATAGGGCTCAAGATGTTACGTATGAGCTTTTGAGGAATATCACGGTATAGTTCCGCTAAAACTAACTTTTATTACAGTCCATACTCATCCTAGCAGCCAGAAAATTAATGTCATTTTGTTTCATGCATCTCTTTCCATCAATAAAACATAAGTCTGGGACTGGTATCCGTATCCATGTGCATTATTAGAGATATTAGTAGAATAAGTAGAACTACTTGCTAATGCTATACTGGTTTAAAGGAAAAACACGATTTTTCTTTTGGGACAACACTTTTCTCTTTTCAAATCCAAAAATTGAATGAAAACGACTTAAAATGGTAACGTATAAGAAAAGAAAATTCAAAAGGAAATTCTTTAAAAGTAGGTGGGACAGTTGGTAGGACTTTGTGGTTAATTCACAATGACTATTCTCTTTTCTCTGTTTTTTCTATTACTAGTAAACACAACAGCGGACTTTTAGGAGAATTAAAAGAGACATCAAATTGGAAATCCCCTTTCCATATTATTATTTTTCCAGTAAAGTCGATTGTAGTGCAACTGTGGAAGTAACTGTCATGTCAACTGCTTTTTCATTTGTATTGTAATTCTGTTACACTGATATTCACGGTAATTGTCATATTTGCAGTCCGTTGATGTTAGTATACACGTCACCAGTGATGAGAAGGTATGCTATATGATAGATTTAAGTATCTGATTCATTGAGAATGAAATAAGTACTAGCTTGACAAATTATCTTGTGTCTCTACAGAAAGAAGTGCAAAGTTGGCCTTGCTTATGGAATGGGATTCAGAAGCCATGCTACCTATTTGCTAGGAAGTTCACACCTGAAACACTGGATAAATTGTTGCATCTATTTTCCAATTATTCAACACCTTGAACCCTCTCAGCTAGTTTGATCGATTCTTTGGTCAGATAAGTTGTTGCTTTCGGCCCGTATATTGGTTTCTCATGTGGCATGAGAGTTTGTAAATTGCAGCATTATTGACGCTTGATCGCCTGCCAGCCGCATATATTGAGTACAAGGTTAACTGGCATTGCAGCATGGGTGGCCTGACATTGATAGGAGGCTAACGATGTAGTGTTACTTCCTTGGGGATTGATGGATGACTGAACTTGTTTTTTTTGTCCCTTCCATTTTGGGTTATCTAAGTTTTATATTTTACGTGACAAATTTGGGGGCATCATATATCAAGCTCATCTAATGCTTGTTGGTGATCTTTGTAAAACTTGCCGAGTTGAAAAATACAACGCCTTACTGTTTATTCAAAAATTCATTGGTCAATTCTTATGCGTAACTCTTTGATGCTATGTTGCTGACCTCTGTCTTTGTTTATTATGCAAACAAACTTATGCAGATTTAGCATTCTGGGCCTATATGTCTATGTTTATATTGACATCGTCTCATACATTCAGCGACCTAAAGTGACTGTCTACTCATTATGAAATATAAGTAACTGAATATGTCTAACACCTTACAAGTGATTCCCTAGTGGTAATTGGAGGAAATTCCCTCAATATTTTCAAAACTCTGCAAAATAACTTGGTTTGAATTAAAATGTGAGAATGGTATTTTTCAAGTGGAAAAAGGGGCAACGAAGATAGTGAAAATCTGCTTTTCATGAAATTTTGAGGACAGAAAATTAAGAGAGAAACAATCAACCAACCCAAAAAACAAAAAGCTTTCATATTGCAGACAATAATATTGTTCACAATAACATACTCCCACCGGTCTCGTTTATAAGCAGAAAAACACTTTTTAGTTTCATCTGTATTTGGTCTATATTATAGGCCATATACATCTGTTATTCAATGAACCTAAAACGTATTTTGCTGCTTATAAATGAGATTGGAGTAGTAAAAGATAAAAGATTATTAGTTGAATGGGGTGGAATGGAAGAAGCCTTTTGGAGTTTTATATGAGAGGGAATAGAGCAAACATGAACCAAGGACAACTACCAGCAACACAGCTAGCCGATGCAGCCATGCATGCATGCATGCCGGCAAGTCATCCCTGGCTCAAATCTACTCTCTACCCTTCCATACAACTTACAAGGCTAGCTAGCTCTTTCTTTAATATTCAGCTATATTTTGCTATTCACTATGCATCCACAACTTCATTATATATAGGTACAAAACCCCTTCACAAACCTCTTGATAATTAAAGCTGATTCCCAAATTCTTTCAAGCTAGACTTGACCCTACATTGCCTGTCAAATTCTATCCAAAACAATCTTTATTTCAGAATCAATTTCCATATTGCTACGTAGTACGTGTGTGTTACTTTAGGCATTAGGAAAAGCTGACTAATTAGTTGATTGCTTGATGCATATCTATTTTTCTCACTCTTGATTTGATCATGGGTGCAGTTGACTCTAGATTTTCCAGTTAAGAATTTGATTCTTTAATCATAAAATTCCTCCCGGTTGTTAGAATTTAGAAAAGTAAAAGGAAGGGTGATTAAAGCTGAGAAGCAATATATATCATGTGAGAATACTTAGGTGCGTTTGATTCGCTAAACAGTAAGAGACTGGACTGGACAACTCCAGTGGTACTCTGTTTGATTTGAAAACTGTTTACAATACAGGATAAAAATGAGGGCAATGGATTTGACAAAGATCCAAATTCATGTACCTCACAAAACCACAGACTTTCAGTCTCACAGTACAACTTCCTGATCACTAAAAAAATACAAAAATATTATTTTTATTTCTTATTCAATAATTTTTTCTCTCTACTCTATTCTCCCTCCCTCCCTCTCTCTCTCTCTCTCTCTCCTATCTCATTCCTCTCTCTCTCTCTCTCTCTCTCTCTCTCTCTCTCCTATTCCAATAATTCTCTATCATTTTCTCTATCTTTAATACTTTCTTATCTTATGACATATGTCATTCATCTCTCTTTCTCTCACCCTCTACTACCTCCCATCTATCTTCAGATCTTCTCATCTCACCCACCTCTCTCCTCATCTCTCTTTTTCTCTCTTTCTCTCTCTTCCATCTTCTCAATCGTATGTTTTTCATTATAATTTTTAATTACATTATAATATATGTTATATAAAATCATTATAAACATTAGAAAGAGAATTATAGTAAAATTTACATATTTTGCTTGAGCTGTCCATTGTTCACCAAACAATGTACTGAACAAAAATTCAGTACTGTCCTGTTTGCAAATCAAACAGACCCTTTGTTATTGTGAATTCATACACGGTCCTTGAAAACACAAAGTTAGGCCGTAGCCACTGTGCTAATATCTTGAGATATTATTGGAGTATTTAATTATATTTGTTAGATTAAAATTACCAATTTTATTACGTAGGTTATGTCAATAGTTAAAAATCTTATGCGATGGTTGAGAAGCACTCATATTAAAAGCACTTTGCACTCTTCTTTGACCATATCAAAAAAGAGACAAATATTGAAATGCTGAAATGGATTCTAAGTACACCATACAACTGTTTAAGTACAGTAATAGTAACTCAAACAAATTCCATTTGCACAGACCATGGAAAACCAAAAAGCAAATTCTTTAATTTTTCTAGATGCTTTAAAGCTAGCTATTGGGTAATGTATCTGTATGACACGTACATAGATTAATGTCTAGGAACATAGAAATGTCAACGATATATGTAAAAATTGGCTTATCAAACTAGTACGTAGTAATAAGCAAATCGATAAAGTCAAAGACTAATCTCAGAACCTCTTCTAATGAGTGAGCACAAATTCTGATTGACATTGCCATATCATAAAAATGTCTAACTAGTCATTAATCATCTCACTATCTAGCTGGCTTTCCCTGTTTATATTCTATTCCCACAACACATAGCTAGTAAATCATTCAATACGAATTAATTGAGATTTGGGAAGAGTTTTTTTTCAAGACAAAGGTATCCACTGCTTTGAATGCGATAATTAGTCCCATCGATTGACGTAAGACTCGGAAGGGTGGAATAGGCGATCAGGAGAGATTTAAAGTGCTTCATATTGAGGCCAAGATCGAACCCTCAACACTTAGTCAAAGGAGGATGAGCTTCAACCGCTCAACCACATCTCTGGGTTTGAATCAACTTTTACTTGATTCCAAACAAGAAGAACGGTTTTGGATAAGGAGCAGCAAGGAAAAATTGCATAGCCACGTGAAGTTAGCAACAATTATTTAGGGAATAATGAATCACCTTTTGACACGTGTCTATCATATTAAGGATTCCAACCATTGACATTCTATGCTATAAATAGGTTACAATGTTGCTCAATGTAAGAGGCCAAGAAAGTGTAGTGTGTTGAAGTTTAATTTGCTGATTAAGATGTCTTGCATGAAGGTAGAGAGAGTATATTTGAGTCAGGATGGCTTGCCGGTGGGACACATATATACTTTCTCCGTAACAAAATGTAAATAAAAAGTATATGTATCTGATTTAAATTTAAACGTTTAAATTTAGACGAAATACATGTATTCTTTTATTTATATTTTATTCGGAAGGAGTATGCTAGAAAAAAAGTCACCCTACTTCCGGCAGGCTATCCTGACTCACATTTGCTCTCTTTCCTCTCATATGAGACTTCTTCAATTGAATAGTTGGAGGAGTATGATACCATATTATTTGCAATAGTATGATGCACACTACAAAAAATACGGGGATTAGCGAGGGACATATCTGTCGCTAACAGACCCAATTCCTTCGCTAATGTCCATTTGCGAGGGAATTAACGAGGGACATATCGGTCGCTAATATCCTCCTCGCTAATTCCCTTTAGCGAGGGAAATTGTGTCAGTCGCTAATTAGTTAAGGACTATTCCGTGGCTAATTCCCTCGCTAAGTCTGACAACACACTTCCAAAATCTGACCGGCACACTTCTCAATCTGAGTGTATTATTATTATTATTATTATTATTATTATTATTATTATTATTATTATTATTACTACTGTTGTTATTGTTGTTATTATTATTATTATTATCATCATCATAAGGAGAAGGAGAAGTGGTGGTGGTGTCGTAGAGAGAGAAGGACAAGAGTAAGGGAGAAAGAGAGTGAGATCTATGTGGTGGTGGTGGTAGTGTGGTGGTGGTGTGGAAGAAAGAGAGCTATGTGTTGGTGGTGTGAAAGAAAGAGAAGGTGAAGCTCTCGTAGGAGAGAGAGTGGAGTGAGAGGGTAACTACTTTGGTGGTGGTGGTGTGGTGGTGGAAGAGAAGAAAAGAGAAGAGAGTGGAAGAGAAGAAGAGAGAAGAGTCAAGAGGGGAGAGAAGAAGAGAGTAAATGAGAGAGAGAGAGTGTTTGGTTCGGATTATTATAAAAAAATATGACAGATTTATGATCGATGATTTAGCGAGGACTATCCTCGCTAATCCTCGCGTTCCCAAGCCCCACCGCTGCGGTCGAGAATCACGCAAAGTGTACTGTCAATGTCAGAAACGTGTGTCAATTAGCGAGGGACCTGCATATTTCCGTCGCTAAGTGCCTTGAAAATCGTGCATCTCAATTTGAATTTGGTGCCTTGCATTTAGCGACTGACATTCCGTCGCTAATTGCCAATTTTGCGAGGACTCTTTTTCCCTGGCTAATTCTGTCGCTAATATTTGCTTTTGCGTGTGACTTAATTTTCCCTCGCAACGCGTCCTAATTGATTCTTTTTTTTTGGCATGAATTGTCAAAACACTCATTCTAAGGTTAAGGGGCGGATCTAGGACTTGGTATCAGGGGGAAAAATTTCATAGTCCAAATTGTTTGTCCAAGCAATTGTTAAATTTTTTCTTAAAATATGTTCAATTGATCACTGAAATTAAGAAATCGAATGATTTATTTACAAATTTATGTAAAAGTAAATCGTCAATTTAATCTTTAGGTTTACACCACATCTCCTATTTCTTAAGATATGTGAAAATAATAAGTACTTCATAAAGTTTGTGAGTCCATAAAACTTTATAAGCATTCCCTTATAGAGACTAATGAGACATTTTTGGGGGATGCGATATTCTAAGTTCTAACATCATGTTAGTTAATCAATCACATGCATTTCTCTGTTTGCACATGTTTTGTCCATGATCTTACTCCAAGGAAAGATAAACTTGTTGCCAGTTCCCTCAACTGTATTTTTCTTGGCTACTTTTGTCTATAGAAAGGATATCGATGCTATCTCTCTCTGCGGATGTCATCTTTTTTTTTAGACTCTTCATTTCTTTTGTATCCATCCTTAACTCTATTAATTTCTACCCTGCGCTGCGCACATATCAACAGAAGTCATGTCCACAAGTCACTATTACGCCTCAAGGCTCATCCTCTGCTCTAATGGCCTCCCAAGCTCCGAATCGTACACTAGAATTACCCATTGCACTGTGTAAAAAGGTACTAGATAATTAATCTCTCAATCCTAGTCCTATATATATATTCTTGTCTATTAGATTACCTACCTCCATCCTACTTTGCTTTTGTTGCATTCCAATGGTACTTGAGATCTATTAGTCTAATTAGATGATGGAAAAACCACAAGGGTTGTTGATAGGTCTATATAGTTAAGGTTGTTCCTTGAGGCAAAATGATACACACAAATCTTTACTCTTCGTCTTGGAGATGCTTTCTCTCCAATTGGTAGATATGAAAATAATATGTGACAACCAAGTGATACTACATATTGCTTCCAATCATATATATCTTTCACGAGAGAACTAAGCACATAGCGATCGACTGTTACTGTGTGACTGAGAGATAAGGTTTTTTTTCGAGAGAAATCACAAATTATTTTGTTGGCTCTAATAATCAACCGAATGATATAGTAAAAAGAAGTGAATATTATAGTACTTTCAAATGTTGTTGAGCATTGATACTCTTAACCACTTAATTGATGACACATCATCTTTTTTTTATTTTTAAAATGATAATGTTTCAAATAATTAATTTTAGCTTTTTATTTTGTATATTGAGTATTGATATCCACCAACATTTTCTTGGGTATGTTAAAATTTACCAAAAAAATTTTTTTGGTACAACAAATAAAGGTTTTGAATCGTTAGTCATATGACTAAAGTAATTTAAAATTTAGAGTAAATTAAGGATAGTTTTATCCCTTCTTTAAAAAAAATGATAATTTGTTCCCTAAAAAATATCAGGAAGGACAATTTAATGGCGTGCTTGAATTGAGTTTTAAAATTTTTCATAGAAAATGAGGGAACAAATTTTAATTAAAGATTTGTATTAAAACTACTTTTCATAAATTAATTTATCAAAGAACAAGTTTGTATTAAAACTACTTTTCATAGTAAAACTTGAAAATTCAAAACGGGGATAAGTTTGTCCCTCATTCAATTTACATCAAAATTCGTCACTTAACATGGTAACACATGTTGTGACCAGAGACATGGAAAGTGATATAGCGCCAATTATTTTTCTTTTAAAAACATACACCTTTTGAGTCAAATTTGTTCTTATATCCAAAAACTTCACTGAAGTATAAAAAAGTGACATATTAATCCCTTTCTAAAAGAAGACACCTTAGTCCCTAGGAAATGAGCCGTTGAGACACCACCAAAAAGAGACAATTTAGTCACCATCCCTCCATCGATCTATTGCATGTTTCACTTCTCTAGAATTCTTGCAAACCCTAAGAGACAAAGGGGAAGATTTTTAACGGCACATGTTAGTAACTTAATTTGATGCTCATATACTAAATCTAAAATTAGTAACACAAATTAAATTTGGGAAATAGATCATTTGATTTCATATTTTCCGAAATTTCTTGCATTTAGGCAAAATTGAAGGGTCTTCTTCATATTACACCACCCAAAATCTCTTTCTTCAAAATATCCTCTATTGCCTTGTGTACTTTGCCTTACTGCAGGAGAGGGTAGTGATTCTCAAATGTAGAGGATCAAGATCCTAAAATCCGTTGCGCATGTAACTGTATGTTTGGTTCTGCGGTGATGAGAATTGATTCTGACAGAAAAAAATTACTAAACAAATATTTTGTTGACTTTTTTAGTTTAAGTTATCAAAATTAGTTTGTATTTATTTATTTTTCCATTTTAGTTATTTATATATTTTTTATGTGAATTCTTAAAACAACAGATAAAAATTTTGATAAAAAAATCACATAAAAAGTAAAGTTACAGTAATAGTAATAGTAAGTATTAACAAAAAAATTATGAGAACTTAAATAACAGTATGAACAAACAAAACACAAAGTAAGTGAAGCCCAATCCACCAAATTGGCCCAATACCATGTCACTCATCAGTCATCCCTAACCTAGATGCGTTTGCGTTTTACAGTAGCAAGTGCCTCTGTCAATAGAAGGAAAGGAGCAAGACAAAATGTGAAATTATTGAAGGGTAAAGATGAGAAATTAGTTGAAAAACAGCATTGATATTGTGGAAAATCGATTCCAGCTACCGCAGAAGCTCCAATTTGTAGCTTCAAGCAGAATCAATTCTAGGTAACATAATTGATTTCTCTTGAAATCACCCAAAATATCATTTTGAAGCTTAAAACCACGAAAGCTAATGGTAAAAGCGCTTCCAAACATTCCCACCGCCAATCCAAACATATACTAAATTTGGTGCATTAGACCAAATCTGATATTAATTATATAATTTGCAACTTGGTATTACAATTATTGGCAGATCGTCCCTACCAAAACATAGAGACTAGCAGTCTGGCCATAACTACGAGAGCACGAGCGCTTCGATTGGCTCTGATACCATCTTAGAATGTGGTTTTAGGCCTAATTCAACCCCACAAAACTGGCTTGTAAAGTGAGGGATGTCATCCACTTATAAACTCTTTTTCAGGCCATATCACATCTGATGTGGGACCATTAACAAACAGTCTGGCCATAACTACGAGAGCACGAGCACTTCGATTACACGCTCTACTAGCAAAGGTAACCTTAGTGCTATGCATCTCAAAATATTCTTGCAGTCTAGGATAGTGGGGGAAATGGATGTGATTCGGTCAGGCCTGGGCAACATTTGACCACAGACTCAACATTATATTCAAACTAGCTAGATAGACTCAAAACTCTTCTCCTTAGCCCACAGATGATAGCCCTCCTCAAACACATATATATGGCTTCAACAATAGTAGATGAGACAGAGATGTTCAATAATTGAGTTCCTATAATTAAAAAGGAAACTTCCATCATGATCTCTAGCAATAAAGCCCCAACCCATACTACCATCAGGGAAGTGACCAACATCAGAGTTGATTTTAACCGTGCCAGCTTCGAGGGGACCCAAAAGGCTGCAAGGTCTATTAGGAGGAGGTTTAGGGACCTTGTTGTTAGCTTTATTCTAGTCTTCTAACCTTAGGAACATGAGGAACATTTGCAAAACAAAATAAGCGAATCAATAACAAATGCACAGAGTATAAAGAGTACACAAAATGATTTAACATGATAGAATTGAAGTTCACACAAAATTGGTTCAACAAAAACACAATTAAAATTGTACTCTAAAAATTTAAAGTGATCAAAATATTGAGAGTTTGGTATAAACCTCAACTCCGCAATACTCATCAATAAAGAGCGCTTACATAAAAACAAAATTTCACAATATTGAGGTTTACTCAAATTTTCACATGTCTACGGGAAAAGTAAGTAAATTTCTAAAACAAAGTAAAACATAACATAACTTGTAAAGTTGTAATTGACAAATCGTAAAGCATTAATTATTAGAGTTGTCAAATTTGGCTCTTGGCCTAACTCTATCTACGCCAAAGTGCAAAAGCAAATTGGACCAACTCAATTATCTACGGAGATGTGTTTTATATAGTCCAATCCGACTCAAAACACTGGTCTAGCAGGCGGCCCGAAGAACAAAAAACTATTCAAAAAAAGTATAAAAAAGTAGGTCTAATACGACTTATTAGCCAATTGAACTAAGCCAAAATAGCCCAACTCTTTAGGCCTCTGTATTTTGAGTTCAGTTCGACTCAAAATACTAGACATTTGATCGATATTAAGAGTCTCACATCCGGATGTGATATGGCCTAAAAAGAGTTTATAAGTGGATGCAAACCTCATCTTACATGGCCGATTTTCATGGGTTGAGTTAGTCCAAACCACATTCTAAGATGGTATCAGAGTCAATCCAAGATTCGTTTGACCACCCGCTCCAAATGTCAACTCTTGGGCAAACCCACGCACTGGATGTCCTGTTGGGACGTGAGCGGCGAGAGAGTATGTTAAGAGTCCCACATCGGATGTGATATGACGCTAAAAAGATTTTTGTGGGATTGAGTTAAACCACATTCTAAGAATCGAATTCGTTAAGCTAAGCTAAAATAGATAGGTCTATCAATTATCATATCACTCTTTAATTTAATATCTTTTTTCTTTCAAGGTTTTGACCTTGAAAAGCAATATAAGAAGCACAAAGAGTAAATTAAACGGAGTTAAATCAACTTACACATATATGCATGTGTATTGATATGATATGGAGAGGAGTATGACATAAGCTTACTTAAATTTGATGAGATTATATGCACACGCGTTGCAGCTGAAGATGAATCCTCAGAGCATCACAGGAGAAGAAGAAAGCAAATTGTAGCCAAGAACAACTTGCCGACAGTAGCTAGCTATTGGTAATGGAACTATATATATAGATGAAATGAAGTGTATATATATATATGCCGGCAAGTCATCCTTGGCTACACTCCACTTTCTGCCTCTTCATGTGATGAGTTAAGAGGACATTAATCAAATGCATGTGTTATAGTTGTAGTGAAGCAATGTTGTTGGGTTGGGTGGTCTGCTTATATAGTAGGAGAGAGAGAATAGTGAATAGACCTCGATCGATCGTAAATGCCACGCTCAAACATATTCTATTCCAGTCAGACTCACACACTTTATCTGTTCGGTTCGGTCCCTTTCTCTGACTAACCGACTTTCTTTCCATAAAATAAAAGGATTATATTATATTTTATGAAAAGACTTCCAGATAAGGAAAGGGCCACGCGCTACTTTTTATGCCCATCCACGTTCTTATCTTTCTACCATTTTTATTATAAGGTAAATTCTTGGTTGCCCTTGGATAGAATGTGGGTAATTTACCTTATCCACTTAAAAGCTGACACATGGATTCCACTAACATTATCACATAAATGTATTCTTATTATTTAGTTTACAGTTTATACTATATATTTATATTATTTGCACATTAACCCCAAAGTTAATAAATGCTTTTGTCCATTCATTTATATTTCCTAAGTCCTTTTTTTATTAAAAAAAAAAACTTCCACTACATCAATTCGCAACTCCACTCCAACGTAAATAAAAGAACTGCCTTCCTAACTCTTAATAAAAGAAGCGTATTATTCTTGTACTATTCTATTGTTTTTAATTAATATATTTCTAACAAAATAATTAAAAGATACATTAATCTCTATTTTTAATTACTAATATGTCTATCAATAATCTTTAAATTTAAAGGAAATTGAATGTACAGGTGACTTTAGTGTCAATTTTGACTTTTTTTGAAGGAATTTTTTGACTTTTTTTTTGGTATTAAACGGGGGTAAAAGCCCCAAGAATTTTTTGACTTTTTTATTAAGCGACTTTTAGTAAAAAAATGTAATCATTATTACCATACTTTATACGGTATTTTGTAACATTATCACTCTCTAAAAATTTATTTCATTACAAAATACATAAAGACGATACTAAGTAGTGTGTTTTTAGATACTTTTATGGTTCAAAAAAATTTACTTGATTAAAATAAGCCAAGCTCATTCCTCAACAATCGATATGGTTAAAAAAATTAATTATGTGACAAAATACATAAAGTGTGATGCTAAATAGTGTGTTTTGGAGTATTTTAGGGTTCGGAAAATTTTTGGAGTATTTTAGGGTTGTAAATTTTTCCTCAATCAAGTAGTTTAGACTAGTTTACCATCCTCCCACGCCTAATCCTAACGCTTTTTAAAAATCAAAATTTACTTTTTGTCTTCGCTTCTTCATGTTTTTAGAACCATATATATCTATTGAATCGTTTAGTTGGTCACCACCAAATCACCAATATCTATTGAATCCATTTTGTTTAGTCACTACAAAATCACAAATATTTATTCAATCTATTTAGCTCCACCTTGGCTTTCACAAGACTCGATTTACGTTCGGAAGCTTTGGGCCGCCACGGCAAAGTGGTGGACCTACATATAGGTCGTAGTGCGCAACGCCCACCC